>JAPMOR010040119.1:0-14660 GCA_026543865.1 Argiope aurantia
AATGTGATAATTTATATGAATGAAATTTTGTGTTTTATTTTGGCAACGAAACTATAGACTTTCATATAAATTAAATGAGATGTGTGCGCAGAAAAACTGCTTATGTCTCTGATCTTGAGAATATAAGCATAATAAATATAATAGGTAATGATATTAGAAACTTGTGGGTTCATGTGATTGATGGTTTATATATATATATATGATTTTTGAAACTTTATCCGCCCTTAACCTTCTAGAAATAATATCAAAAAAATTTTTTTCATTTCCTGATAATTACTTTGAAAATAAATTAATTATATGAATAATCATAGACTTGTTCGAAGAATTCGATCATCCAAGAATTTACATAGACTCACTTGAAAGGCATCTGAGAGATTCAAATAGTAGAGGATGTAAAATTTTTTATTTCCTCATAACACTTTTACAGAAAGGTAATTTGAAATCAATTAAATTATTTCTTCATTATAATAAACAAATTTTGAACAGAAAATTTTTCGATAGTTGCTACTACCTAGAAGTTAAGAAATGAAAAATGATATCGGCTCTCCATTTCGATTGCTTTAAGCTAGGCTTGTGATTTCTCATTAAATTCTTATTATTATTTGTATTCTTATCCATCTGTTTTATTCTCATCGCTCTAAGTCCTATGAAATGAGTAGTGGAATTGCGGAGAAAGCGGAGGGAGTGGAATTTTGTTAAGATATTCCATTTCAGCATTGCTACACCCATGCCTCATATAAGCATCATATTATTTCTTTTCAAATTTATAGGTTCAGACAAAATCATTATTATAATTCAATAAAAAAATTACATTTAATCTATAAATACCTCAAACATTCCATCGGTTCTTAACAGAATCAATGTAGCAAAATATTTTCAAAATAGAATAAATAATTTAATTAGATAATTAGTTAGATTGAAGGTATCATCTAATTAAATTATATAAAAAAAGCAAAATATTCAAGATAGCAGTTTTAATAGGTTAATATTTTTAAATTTAGTCTATTTTGATATATTGATATCCCTTCTTGCTATAGAAACTCTTCTAACTCTTCTGCAAAAAGATGTTATTCTACTAGTTTGAAAATTAGATTTTTTGTTGTTGTTGTTGTAGAGTAATAACATTTGTTTCAAATTTGTAATCAAAATCCTCTCAAAGGTACGAAAAAAATTTTGCATAATATTTCATAGGTCATGCAAAACTCTGATTCTTAAATAATCTATTTAAGTTTTTAATTCTTCATGGACTCGTTTAATTTGGCTTGCATGTCATTAGATTAACCGAATTTTACTGATTTCTGCTTTAAGAATTAATCTCAGATATAAGATTTACTACCTAACATTTAGATTTCAAACATTTAATTACGGAGATACATCACTACAGTATCCAAAACAGGTATGAAGCCTTTAAATCGATATTGATTTAATGTGTGTTACAATTTAAATTTGAAAATAGTTTACTGAGGGAATAAGGAAAACCAAGATAATCCCAGAAACTGAAAATAAAATTAAACGTAATTGTTTTTGCCAATAAATAATTCAGTTTCCAGAGGTATGCAAATACCACACCCATAAACATAAGAATTTAAAATTCAAGAGGCAAAAGACTGGAGACATAATAAATTATTCGAATAGAATTTCTTTAATTATACAAATATTTGTTGAATATTAATAAATAATTAAATGGCACAGCATTTTTTAATCGATAAACAATTTCTTTTAATTGTCCTGTAATTGAAAAAATATAAAGAGATTTTCCTCTCTGTCATGTAAAATATGTTAAAAGGTAAATTTAAAAATGCCGTTCATGACTAAATATTTAATAATCGTTCACAGGTGAAGTTTGCAAAACAAATATTTGGGATTTTGATTTATATATAAAATTTCCTATTTATTTCTTTATTCCATAAATTCTTAAATTGCTAAATATTTTGCTTGTGATATGAACGTCTGTCAAAATACCAATCTGAAAAATGTGTTTAAAAAGCAATACTTATAGAATCTTCATCTATTTTTTTTTTTTTACAATTTTCATTCGCTCTCATTTAATTCCTCCTCATTAGTCCATTCTTCTGATTCATCATCAGAAGAATGAAATGATAAGTCATCAGAATTGGGTGATGAATCTTCAGACTCAGAAGAATGGAGTGATGAGTCATCAGAATGGATTGATGAGACTTCAGACTGGAGTGATGAGTGTTCAGATTCAAACTCATCATCCCTTTCTTCTGATTCAGAATCATCTTCATGATTTCTACTAGACTCCCATGAAGAAGTGGCATATATCGGCGATGAATCATTTGTTTCGACAATGGTAGGCCACCTGCATACTGGACAATGGAAGGACTTCTCCAGCCATCTGTTGATGCAGATTTCATGAAACACATGAGCGCAAGGGAGCGATTTCATGATGAGACAACAAACTGTGTCCAAGCAAACAGGGCACTTGAAGGTATCAGTCGAACACCGATCGCCTTCTTCCTTGAATCTCTTCTTCTTTACGACTGGTTTTTCGTTTGTTATGGATGGATCTAATTTTTCATCTTCTTTTTCCCGCTTTCGCTTTCCTGCAGAATTTCTTTTTGAGAATTCTAAGTAATGGCAATTGTGTTCCATGTCCAAAAAACCCCTAAAATGAAGAGTTCTTCCTTGTATCAGTTGGTTATGGACAAAAACATTCAATTAACATGAACAATAATCCTTTTAAGGATACAATGAACGTTGAAACTAAAATTTCTCCTTTTTTAAGATGTTGTTCCGAAATTTTCATGCAAATTTTTTTATATTATTCTAATACTGTAAAAGCAATTTTAAAATTCGTTCGTAATTTTTTTTAATTTCTTGGTTTAAAAAAATGTATTAAAATGTTATAAAACTTTAAATTTATTCTATTAAAATAGAACACAAATATATTTTTTTATTTTTTAGATAGATATTTTAATTCCGCGTAGTAATTTTCGAGCTTAACTTTATTAAAAATGCAATTTTTACTTCAAAATTTGGATTATTGGACATTTTTTGAATTTTTTATTAATATTATTGCAATAATATTGCTCGAACTCTTCAATAAAAAATTCTAGGATTCATAAGAAATCTATTCATACAAAAATATATCATTATATGTTTACACAGAATAACAGAAAAGTTCAGTATTGTAACTATGAATATGATGCGCATGGAGTATTTTAAAACTCCATCGCATGGTAAAAAACGGAATTTTGTCATAGTGCAGCTGTTTAAATTTAAAAAGGTGTGAAAAGGCATTCTAATATTTATTTTAAAAAACAAAAATTCGGAAAATTAATAAAGATGTCAAAATAATTATTTATGAAAATGATTACCCGCAATCTACCTTCTCATAAAAGATTTAAAAAATCACAATTTTTGCCAATGTTTTACATTTTTATCGCTCGGTGTACTCTTAAATAGCGCAAAACAATCAAGAAAGTTCAATTCATTTAAAGGGAAATATAAATATTGTTAACGTTCCGAGACTCAAAATTTAACATTAACAGGCTGTGTGGACATTTGCTGGTATAAAATATAAATTTAACCAAATAAAGCCTATTTACTCTGCCATCAAATTCCTAAAGTTTTCCAAATGCAAAATGCACTCTGAATAATGTCTTTATAAGCCTTTCACAAAAAATCCCATTCTTATTTTTATATGCTCTTCCATACTAATAAAAAAGATGGAACACAAAAATTTTCCTAATTCTAAAATCTGTACAATTGTTTCTTAAAAAAATACAAGGTAATGATCCATGTTGACATTTAGGATCTCTAAAGACGTATCTTGTCTTTTATCCTTATACACTTTAGATATATTTCAATTTCCTTTTTAGATATTTTGAGATTCACAACTGCAGATGTGGAATGGTGGTCGAGGGCAATTAATTCTACTTCCATACTTTTCATACAGACATACTTCCTGTGAAAGTATTTTGCTCAAAGTTTGATAGAAATCTGCAAATTTGATATAAGCAACATATACAAAGTTTCATCTGTTAAGCTCAAAATATTTAACTCCAAAAAATTTTAAATTATGGTTTCCACGCACTTCATCCCAAAATGAAAAGTCTGAAATATAGAGTTTCGCCTTAATCTCGAGTTCGAATCTTTTGAGGATTACATATTTAACGGGTAAAAACTACTTTAATATGCTCTTTCTTTTCACCAAGGATCCTATTAATGATAAGTCGTCAAAGCTAAAAATCAAGATTTCTGACAAGGAAACAACACTGTAAGTATAAGGGTGCTGGAAAGGCACATTTCGGTTTTAACGGCGACGAAAAAGCGTCAAGAAAAAATTTCGCCAAATTATAAAAATATGCTCTCAAGTGCATTATTATTTATTATGAAACATTTTGAACGTGCGTATCACAGGCTATATAGTTTGACGATTTGGCGATTGAAATCGTCAAATTGGCGAAATTTTTTTGTCGGTGCTTTTTGGTCGCCATTACAACCACTGGAAGAATCATTCCACTTTTCCAAAATAAGTTATATTGACGGAATTTATCACTCAATACTAAACTGAACTCATACGGCAGTGTTGCCGAATTGAGATTTTTAAAAGCGATTATTTGCCAAATATGGTAATTTAATATGTATGGTTTAGTCGATATTTAACAAGTTTTCTATTGTTTGGCCCGGTTTGAAAAATTGGCTAAAATTATATTTTGGCAATAAACTGAAAGGGCTTATTAGATTTCAATGTGCTTCGCATATGATAAAATAAAAATGCAATTGAAAATAAATTAAACAGAAAATCGTTAAATAAAATAAACTCTACATTTTTGGAGAATACAAAATATATTAAAATGTCAGCTTACTGTTATTTTTGCACCTCTTTATATAAAAAATTACTGTCTTCCTATAGATATAGTTCGCTTCCTTCAATATTTTTCAGTAAAGATGAACAGAATTCTGAATTTTACTATACAAATGATATCTATTTAAACTTTATTCAAGGATCTACATGCATGATCGCTATTAAAAAGTAGATGACTGAAGAAGTGAATTAAGTAAACTGAAATTTAAAGACGACGAAAAATTCATAAACAGTGGTAATAAAAAAATGTACATTATAAGTGATGCCATTTTTTTTAAACAAATATGATTGTATTTCTGATTTTTTTTTGTGCATTCAGAGCGATATTAGTGCCTTTTATAAATGTTGTTGCTTATCCTCAAAAGATCTGACATGTGCCAGATCAGCTCCGCCAAGAAATCTATAATAATAAAGTGATCGGATGTTAAGTGTCCCTTAGAAAGTTCGATGGCAACACAGAATGTGATCCGATGAAGCTGGATGGTCACAGCATTTTTTACAAGTGGGATGGATTTTTCTACACTTTCAAAGAAAAGACTCTTAAGGTGGTTACTTTTTGGCCTAGCCAGTCACATTTGCATTTCCAGCATAGTGACATGGTGGAACCATGGTACCGGTGTACCATTGGTTCGCAGGGGGAATACGTCATATTAAATTGAGTTTAGATCTTTCATTTGAGTATAATTATTGATCAGTAAAGGAACAGTCAGTGGTAGTTTCATTCTCACTACCCTCTTTGACCAGTCTATCAGCGACCTCATTATCACTAACATTTACGTGTGATGGGATCCATTGGGGGTGGACGTCGTGGTTCTGAGAGATCTTCCTCAGTTCCTTTTATAATTAAAAAAGAGTTAGAAAATTTGTTATTATACGTTATTTTAATTCCCACTTAAAGAAAGAAAAAAAATATTTTTATCAACATTTGATTCGATATAAAAAATTACTGAGATGGTTTCATACCGATACATTTTAACTAGTTTGTGCATTATCTTCAGTTAAACGATATTTCTTCCTAAATGCGTCTACTATGAGGCTTTGTTTCTATTATAGCTTTAGATAGGCATTGCATCCAACAAATTTATAGAAAATATTATTAATAAAAAATAGAAATTTAAAATCTCCCTTCGTATTTTACATACCCTCATTCAGTATGATGTATTTTCAGCTAAACTAGTTCCAAGACCGCAAAATAAATTTCACTTAATGTACCTTAAGATTAATTTGTTCTAAAAATTTGTCACAGATTTGCTTCAATGTGATAAAACCATTTGTTTCGTCCTTCTAGTCCAATACATTATTAAGTTACAATTCATCAAATGTTGAGACAGGACCTTATTATAATTATTGTTACCACAGTGGCCTAGAGACAAGGCTCGGGTCCTCACGGCTCCTGGCTCGAAACCTGATTCAACTAAAAAGCCACCGCATATGCTTGTCTGAACTCATATGCCATTCCTATTCTGAGAAAAAGTGCCAAATGGTATTGATACAAAACATTGTATTTATAAAAATTCATGATTCAGTAAGACAATAACTTGCAAAATTCTTTTATCATAATTATTAGCATTTGCTTACTATTTCATTTTGAAAATTGGCATCTCCATTTCAACCAGTGGTGTGCCTAAAATTTTCTTGCATAGATTATCATAAACTCGTCATAGCAGAAAACGCCTTACATAACGTTTTCGTATAATATTGGGTTGTTCGGAAAGTAATTTCGTTTTTTCCCGACAGAGGATTTAATTGTATTTTTTTGCACCCAACTTCACATTTAAGCCGTATAATTTTTATATACTTTGAGAGCTCATATAGCAAAGCGTGTGTGTGAAAAATTCCAATTAATTCTACGCAGTAGTTTTTGGTTGGTGCCCTTTTAAATATGGAGAGCGATAAGCAGCATTTTCGACATATCTTACTGTTTTACTACAGAAAGGGTAAAAATGCTGTTCAAGCCAGAAAGAAATGGACCGATGTGTATGGAGAAGGTGTGTTGACAGTACGCCAGTGCCAGAACTGGTTCGCTAAGTTTTTTAGACTGTAAAACCTTCACCTCAAATGAGGAGGTCAAAACCCATCTCGATCCGTTTTTTGGCAGCAAAGACCAAAAATTTTATGAGCGTGGAATTAAGCTACTACCAGAAAGATGGCAAAAGGTGTTGGACCAGAACGGCCAATATATAATTTAATAAAGTATTTGTTTATTATACGAAAACTGTCTTTCATTTCCACAAAAAAAAATAACGAAATTACTTTCCGAACAACCCAATAGTTACGAACAATTAAAGAAAAAAATATTAAACTTTGTTGTGAACTTGGCAGTTTTACCACAACCTCCGATAGACCCCCGGGGGTTGTGGTTTTACTGAATATGTTGTGTCATCTTTGCCGAGTTTAGCGATTAATCCCTGAAATCCGTTAATAGTATCCAAAAATCCAATTTATGTTTTACATACGCTTTCCTTAACTTACTGAAATAAAAATTTTAGATAAATAAACGCTTATAGTCACAAAATCCCAAACCAAATTAATCCCAATTTAAGACATTGCATTTTTGAATTATTGGGTTTACTTGTTTCTGAAAGTTTCAGATCGATAGACAGTCAACCCGACTGTGGAATTGGCTGAAAATTTGATAGGTGTCTACACTATAAAGGTTAAATCTGTGTACCGAATCTTATTTATCTAGATTTCTTCGTTTTATAGTTATCAACTTATATTAGAACAGCCGTACAGATAGACTACCTATGCATAGATTTAACTCAAAATTTTATAGAAATATGCAGATTTTGTGTAAAGACTGTATATTGAATTTCAGTCGCCCAGCTCAAAGCATTTTTGAGTTATCATAGTCACAGACAGATAGATGGACATTTTCTTAAAATGTATTCTTCGAACGCTTGGAAGTCTGAAACGTTTAGATTCATCAAAGTTCGAGTGCGGATTTTTTGACGATTACTATACCTTCTTTATACTACGCATATGAGAAACTAAAAAGTTTCTAAGAACTTATGTGGTATTAAAATAAATACTTTGGAATGCAACGAATATGATTGTTTTAAATCTCGCGCATTTTCTTCAAGAAATTATCTTTATGGAAACGTATTATGCTTTTAGATTTCCATAATTTGTTTGTTAAAATACTCCTCTACGATTCACTCTTCTTTGATCGTTTTCAAGAAATATATTTCAATCAATACATATTTAAATATGATTTCCTTTTAACCCTTAATGACCTAGAGTATCAATTTTGATACCAATCTTTTAAACCGAATGTTCACATTACTATTAGTTTTTTTTATAGGTTGGCTGTACGTATTTTACTGTTGTATAATATTCTTTCCAACGAAATTAAAAAAAAATCAAATGTCATTATTGTTTTATTTTATCTATGACATATTACTTGCGCGGCAAAGTGAACAAATAAACACATTTTACTAAAAGTTTTGTTGAATACAAATTTGATATATTTTCTTTTTCTGAAGAATATAAATACTTTTGAGGTAAGTGAATATATTATTTTCGCTATGATATAATTATTTTTTGCGAGTGCATGTTTTACTTGAAGAAACTAGTGCTATTTTTGTGAGTATCAATTTTGATACTTCAGGCATTCCGCCCTACATAAAACCTACCTACTAATTCTTTGGCTATTTTTCCCTTCATCTAGACCCTCAAGCAAACACAGTAATATTAAAAATAAATCACTTTCGTAAATCAGGCTACTAAGGGTTAAAATATTAAAAGCCTTTAAAATAACAATCAACAATTTTCAAAGACGAAGACGTCAAAGAGATTTATTATACTGGCAAAGTGCTATATTTATTCGAGAACATCCCCTATATAGTATTTTCAATAATCACTAATTCTAATAATACTTTTGCCTAAAAAAATAAAAAATAAATATTCAAAGTAATTGTATCACAAGATCAAATTTGTATACAAAAAGGTACTGTCAGTTATAAGTATGTTCATATCAATAAGCATTGTTATTTTATCTGTTTTCGTCGAGATTTGTTGAAGATTTATTGTGCTAAAGTTTGCCACCGATATGTGAATTCACAGATAAATTGATTAAAATTTCGCCGAAAATATTGTTACAAACCTGCAATTCGGCTTCCCAGCATAGTTTATTCCATCAATAGAAAGAAAGTTTTACAGTCATCTGAATGGGACAGAGTCCAGGTGGCGCGTCAAAGGTCCCGGAGCTTGGCGACAAACTTGGCGACCATTTGGCGACTTGGCGACGAATTTGGCGACTTTGGCGCCAAAATAGATTATACCCGAAACTTCGAGAATTTTCCCGATCCGTCCAGTATTAACCGATACGCCTCGAACGTTCCTGATTGGTTGAGAGGCTTCTAGCCCCGCCTCCTGAGACCTATAAAAGGAAGCGACCGCCACTGCCAAGGAGACGACGAAGCCAGTAGTGAGAGACGACGGAGTAGTCCGAGTTCGAGAGCAGCGGAGTCGAGTCGACGAAGTCAGTATTCCGAGCCAGAGTCGGAGAAGTAGAAGACGGAGGAGTCGGAAGCGACCGAGGCAAGCTAGTGCTGAACTGAGCTGTGCGCTACTGTCTGCGGTAGATTCTGGTTGTATGCTGCTGTGTATGCTGTTGTATGCTACACGTCTCGGGTGAAGATAATCGTCTTCTGTGCTGTATATAGTTGTCGCTTTGTGCTGTCCTGTGTGTCTTCGTGTAAATAAACGTCGTTGTTTTTATTCTACTTCCGTCTGATTATTGAGCGTTCTCTACACCATATAACTTCCACTATCCAAACGAACCCCGGTAAAGAAAATTTCGTAACAATATATTTTATTTTCACTTTCAAAAAATTAGTAGATTAATTTCCCGGAAAATTTACAAACTGACATATTTTTGAATTGTTTTTTTTTTTACTTTTTTTGAGTATTTTCTTTGTCTATTAAAATATTTTGATATATTTATTGACAGTTTAAAATATTAATATTTAATAAAAATTGATTTTAAACCGTAGCAATGGTGAAAACTATCAACACTCAACATTTCGCAATTTTCTAATAATCGATCCTTTTAGAATATAAGAAATCTATTGCATGTTTTCTTTATATAAAATAGTTAAAATGAGAAAAATCATTACAAATTGAGCACGTGGTCTACGATACATAGACATATAGTCAAATAAAACAATTAAAAGATTGAAAGCCGTGAAATAAGTTCAAACAAATTTCTGCTGTACTGAACTTTTCCTTTGGCGATTTTGAGCTATTAACAGTCAAAAGGATTGTTTTGTCAGAGGTTATTTTCTTCAAGAACATAATTTACTGACATACAATTGAGTTATCTTTCCATCAAGTATGTAAACAAAGTAAATTCTATTTGTCAGCGCAGGTTCAGGGATTTGAAAGCCTTCATTTACCGATGAAAGACTCGGATGACTTTATAAAACAACCACAAACTGACATTAAAAAAAAACAAAAATAAATTAAATTACTAAATAGTTTTAACACCAAAATGAAGTTTCTGCCAATCAACCATTACTTTTTCTTTTAAAATTGGCAATTAAAAGAATCAATAACTTTATTTTTGGCTTTGAAGAATAAAGAAGATTGCCAGAATTCAAAAGACTACTCAGTATTCTTTGAAAGTTTCCGATTAACTGAAACAAAATATTGATCGAATTTCACAAAAGATTTATACGATGTCTTTAAAATTGTATTGAAAAGGATGAATTGATAGTGACAATGACATTATTTTACTCGAAAAAATTTTCAAATTTGAGTAGCAATCAAGACATTACAAGGAAGATTTGCATAAATTGGAAGTCATAAATTGGCGTATTCGCAATGGATAAGGGATTTAGAAATTTCAACAGCATTAATGGTATTTTCTTTCACAGCTTTTTAATCATTTACTCATGTTTCGCACGTGTACCAAACACCAGAATTTTTAAACTTTTGAATATAGCTTTCCGAGTTATATTCGATTTAAAAATTTCACGAAATTCTTACATAGTTCAGATTTTGTATCGATTTGTAACTGAGTGAAGATAACACCACATTTTCCGAATCAGAAAGTGTCATTAGATATTAGAGAAAACGGAAAATATATGTGACTGACAACGATTTTTGAGATGAAAAGTGTTCGGAAAAAAACTTAGTAATTTCTGCTGTATGATACAAGAACTTCTGCTCAACTACTTATATCAGTGACCATGTTAAATCTGTGAAGATTTTAATGAAAAAGTAAGTTAAAAAAACAAGAACGGAGAGAAATAATTCTAATATATCATTTTGTGGTAGCAGTATTAAAAATAGATATATCTTCAATGAAAATTCTTTAGATATATTCATTAAGAACGAATGTGTCTGTAAATATATCCCGATATATCTCAAATAAGAATTCTTTAGTTATATTCATTAAGAACGAATGTGTCTGTAAATATATCACGATATATCTCAAATAAGAATTCTTTAGTTATATTCATTAAGAACGAATGTGTCTGTAAATATATCCCGATATATCTCAAATAAGAATTCTTTAGTTATATTCATTAAGAACGAATGTGTATATAAATCATTAAAAAATTATATTTCAAAAGAAACGAATCGTTTCCTTAACGAACAAAAGTAATATGAAATTCTCTTTCATTTTTCGGTCTTACAATTATATCAAAAATTTTAAACAACGCATTAATTGAAACTACGGTGTAAAATAATTGTAAGAATTCTTAGAATAAGGCAACGATTTTCCCTTTATACGACATTTGAAAAAAAAAACTTTTTTTAAACCATTGATAATAATTTCCAATTTAAAATGTTACATTGTGTCATTTAAAACGAAATGAAAGTGAAATGTGTTTTTTAATTTAACCTATGGTTTTATAAATGTATTGCATGTTTATAAGAAAAATGCCAAATTTTAACACGAATGAGCAAATTTTTCAGATTCGTAGTGTCTACATTGCTGATGATAACTGCTTATTAAAATCAGGCAGAGTTCCAAATTTTCCCGGGCATGGTGTATTATGGAAAATGTTATTTATTTTTGGCATTAATGTTGAAAAGAATCAGGGCAGTCCTAAAAGACTTCTAAACTTCTTATCATGTCCTTTCTGTATATTTTCCATTTGTTTATTAGCTTTTTCGACTGCGAAATTTACAATTGCTGTCAAAAATAAAGCTGTACTGGAAGAAATTTTATGTTACCTGATAAGTTTATTAACATTCTTTCTGTGGTTTCGTTTATATAGAAAACGAAATCATTTACAAGACATCTTGCGAAATATTACCATTTTTTCAAGAGCTCTCCAGTTTAAATTCTTCAAGAAAGATCTACTTATTAATATTTTAATTTTTACAATTTGGTCACCTTTACCCATTCTTTCTTTTGTTTTAACTTGGATTGAAATCCAGGATAATTTTGATTCGAAGCAAACATTTGGATATCATTCAGAAAACCAAGTGTTGAATTTTATTATTTTATTCTTTTGCAAATGTTTAACTTACTTCCAGTCAGCATTTTTATCGCTTTTCTTCAACTTCGCTATATGTGTATTGTACTACAATTGTAAATTTTTGCTGTGCGAATATCACAAGAGGTTAAATGGTATCGAAAATGTCAGCGAGAACTTACATTTCATAACATCTTATCTAACTTTGATTAAAATTATCCAGGATTTGTTCAACTTGCTGATCGTACCAACAACTTATTGTACTTCAATCTTTCTTCTGCATCTTTTTGTGCCCTTGTATTTACTGATTTGTGAATCCATACCATTCATGAAATATATTTACTATCCTGATCGTGTTGGTTCATCTTCACGAGTCATTGAATTTTCAACCTTGACGGCGATATCTTTGATTTCAATTGCAACTGTCCCAGTTATCATCTACGAAATTCAGCTGAAGGTGGGAAATATACGAGACAATTTTAATGAAAAATTGGAAAATGGCGTAGCTGCTCTTTCAATGGATTTTCAAACAATGGAAATCCTCAAGATAATTTTGAAAAAGAAGCGTATCAAGATACCTCTGTTTTACAAGTTGTATTCAAATCGAAATGGTGTGTTATCATTAGTTGCAATATTTACTCTATTGAGCACGTCGTATCTTTTTAAAAGTGAAATAGATGTAGAAACTTTAGAAGAGGAGAAAAAGAAATTTCTGCTGAGTCAATGAATATCATTTCTAATTAAAGCCTTTGCTAGCCCTCTATAAAGAACACATAAATTTCATTTGAATTTACAGTTCGTCACCATAGTCATGTAACCTTAGGAAGATAACTTATACAACCAAAAATTGTTGAGCATCACTTATTAAAATAAACACAGGAAAACTATAAGAAATCTTTACATTAGTTTCACATTCGATTTTTATTTAAAAATTATCAGCCGACTCATAGGGCTCTTTTATTTCCTACTTAGTTTTATATTTCTCATTTTTTTAATATATAATGTTACTAAAAAATACTATAAATGTTATAATGGCATACATTATGCTGGATAATAACTCATAAAGGGAACCTGCCAAACAAGTTGTTTGAAAGACGAAGAGAAAAGAATATGTTGTCCCCAATTAGGAAAGAAGATTCCTTAAATCGCTGGAAAACTTTTCAGGAAACATGCTTCATAAAATGAAGTAATTTTAATTAGCATTTTCAATTTGTGTTCTTTTTTGTGTGTGCAGCACCTATTAAAATATTTTTCTTGTTTAACACAGAATGGCATATTATAAAGAAATTTAATAAAACAAATTTTAAAAATACTCTTTGAAAAAATCTTTCACCATTATTATTTTTTTAATTTTACAATTCAATCAGAATTTAATTAAATTAATCGAATTAATTATTAATATCAGTTCTGATAATTTAATTCTGAAAATATTTAAACAGTGCGCTATTATTGAAAACTCATAATTATATCAAAAGTTTTATAACTCTAGAAATAAAGGTAACAGTAAAATCAGTTACAAATTCATAAACATGAAAGAAATAAAAGTAAATAAAAGTGCTTGAAAAATTATACTTTATAATTTTAATGTCTTCTTTCTATCCTGTTCTATATTAAATTTCCTAATATGTAACTGATTCTTTTAAAATATTATGTATTTTATAACTTATGGAACGGTATCTAATGCTTGTAACTTAATAACCTATTTGAAGAAAGTTCCAAAAGGAACGAAAGATTTGCTTTTTTATATAGAGTGGGCTCTCTATCGGTGGGAATTAAGTTTGAAACTAGAAATATTCTAATTTTGCTATAGATGATGAAGTTTTGATTATGGTCAATATCAGGATAAATGTAAAGATAAATTCACTATTCAATCAGCTTTTTCATGAAATAATAAATTTCTGGAATAATCAGATATACAATGTGGTAATCATTTTTTTTTTAAATTTCAACATGTACCCTGATTTAAATATGTTCTTGATAATTTGAAAATTATACTAACAATTCCACTTTCTTTCCATTTAAATATAAAGGCATCATTCTAAACTAGTTTACGCCAAAGGAGTTTAGCAAGGTTTTTCTCGTTTAAGACCTGTTTGGTATAAATCCAATCTAATAGTTTTCAAATAATCATATTCCACAATAAAAACCTTTTTCTAAGTTATTTTTTCTTCATTGTGGAAGCGAAGCTGAAATGACAGGAAAAATATCAAATGTTTTAACAAAAGTTTCATGTCATTAAATTCATAATACGTATTGATCCGATTTCTGTTTCTAATGATACAAAAAGAGTAATATCAAAATGAATTACAGCAAAATCTTAAAATTGCTGACAGAAAATAAGCTTTATATGGATTAAAAGGAATTTTTTAATTTTTAGGTGATTATTTTCTTCC
>JAPMOR010040120.1:0-35547 GCA_026543865.1 Argiope aurantia
AAAAATGACAACTCAGGAAAATACTCTGCTAATTGTTACATACATCATTCTCAAAGATTAGAAGAAAACGTCAAACGATTTTCAAACAATCTTGATGCCATTTAATATAGGTTATAATTGACCAATTTTCCTTATATATACCAAATATATATATGCCAAATGTTGCAAGTCATTTTTAAGATAATTCTTCGCTTGTCTTTGGTAAATGCACAAGTTTCACAGAGTTATTCTGTTATACTTATTTGCTACTTTTCTTTAAATCAATTTTTTTTCACTAAAAACAATGTTAAAAGAAAGAATCAACATCCATCCTAAATGTATTCTTGAATCAAATTATAATTATTAATTCCTTCCTTCTTATGATGATAATTTTTATGTATTTCCATGTTATTTCATACTTGAAAAATGTTAATTATTCAGTGTGAAGTATTTCATGTTGATTACTTTTGTTTAGTTTTGAGTTATTATTTTTCTTTTTTGCAGAATTCCTTTTGAGCATCATGTTCATTGGTATCATTCGCGACTTTATCTTGTTTAACCGCAAGTTTCAATAATATTTTCAATTTTTTTTTTCATGATCTTCAAGTTTTTTTTAAATTGTTCTAATACAATATTTTTTAATAAACGTCAAATAATTTATTTTATTTAAAATTTATTTATTTTGCCATAGTTTAAGACACAAATAAACTATATATTTATACTAGGCGCCTTTGGCGACCAGCCGGTTTGCCGATCTTAATGCTCCTTAAAATTTCAAGTTGCATAGAAATATTTTATGCGTTTTCACAATTGCTTCTTCATCAAAATATTTTAAGCTTCAAATTTTGATAGTCACATAATTCACTCATAGTTTTAAAATGACTTTAAACCATAATGTACTATCTCCCTCTAATTTTCAATCCACGCCCGTAAAATTAAAGTGGCAATGATTAAACTGCAATCAATATAAAAAACTTTTTTACTGAAACCATGACTTTTTTTTAAAAAAAATATGAGTACTGAAAACAGAATCGTTCATTATTTGTGCACTACAGAATAATTTTCATAATTTAAGTAGCATTTTAAGAATTATTCTACAAAGATTCATCATAAAATTCAGTTTTTAGTTTTATTTTCAAAAGGATTTAAATGATGTTAAATATATATATTTTATTTTTTTTTGTCTATAAATATACTTAAAAAAGTTATGAAATCTAAATTTTATATAGTCTTTTAGTCCTAAGGGATCATATTCCCGAATTATTCTTGACCCTGTAACTTTTAAATAAGTAAATGATACATCTTTTGCTGTCAGGTAGGATCGATTTATGAAGTTTTTAATACAACAGTATAGAACAATCAACATTTTCATAATCCTAGGCCAATAAATCTTGAGAAACTGGACACTGATTGAGATATCATCTTTGAGACGGTCGATGAAGTGGTCTAAAATCACCCAATTTTATTAAATTGTGATATTTAAATATGCATAAATAAGTTAGTTTTAGAGACTAATTTAGTTGATTGGAAAGCAACTGTTTGTATTTTAAATATTTGTATCTAAAGGATATTTGGTTAAATATGATTCACAGAGCAGAGGATTTAGATAAACATTCGTCATTTATTAGAGTATTTATAGATTCAAGTTATATAAAATATAATTGTTTACTTCATTTAGACAATTTTACTACATGCATTTCTAATATTAAAGATTTACAAATTAGCCGTTGGGCATTGAATTGAAAGGATATATATTAAACCATGTTAAACTTAAGTATAACTGATTTATGGAATTAATAATGTAGGTATCGTAAAAGATTATAGAAATCTTTACATTGAATTTACTTTTTATAAAATATCCTATTTCATATTTATTTCATTTCATACAGACACATGCTGGAAATTACATTTTTGTATGTTTAATTTGCAATAATTTTTTTTAAAATTTAAGCTTTTGTCAATATGATGGCAACATATTGATAAAAGCTAATAATTAGATAATTTTCCCTATGCACGTGTAACGTGCTCGTGCAAGTAAAATTTTATTTTTATTTTGTGCGAAATATAGTGTTGGAAAAATATGGCTAAAATGCATATTTAAAAATTCGTTAAAAATAAGAACTTAATTACTTATGCATTGGTATCACTAAAAAGATAATTTTGTGAACTTTAACTTAATGTAAAAATCAATTTTTTGCTGTAATATTTTTAGAACTTATTGTGGGAAAACGCCGAAATTTCAATTGATTTTTAATTAATTTAAATTCTAATAAAAAATTTTAAAAAAATTGCTCCGAGGTGCACATATTCGGCCTCCAAGGTATAAACATGCCACATTTGACAGCTGTAGGTAAAACGGTATGGTCGGTAGAGCGCCAACACACACACACACACATTAAGCTTTATTAACGACGGCTTAATCATCTGGATATAGTTCATACAAAAATACTAAAATCGCGATTAAAAAATGGATGGGTGGCGGTAAGAGGGTGAAAATTTGGAAAAAAAATATAAAAAAAATTGTCAAAAAATATAATTTTTTTTAAATAGGTATATCCTAATTACCTAGCGTTATGAAATATACTTTACGACCTATTCTCATACCTACCAAATACATATAAAAGATTTCATAAAAATCAGTCGAGCCGTTTCGGAGGAGTACGAACACAAACACCGTGACAAGAGATTTTTATATACTAGATTTTGCGTGTTCTTACGTGTTCTTTACGTGTTACGAATTATTTATATTTTACGCGCTACGTGTTAATATTTAAATAACATTTCAAGATTTGTTACTATCTACAAATTGCTTGACATATCATGATGCATTTTGTAATGAAAATTTCGTTCAAAATTCTTTACAAGATAGACGGTTGGACACACAGCTAACACATTTGTACGAAATTATTTCTAGAGTAGTCAGTGTTCACTAAAATGATAAATGGAAATGAATTGAAATTAGAATTTTTTATATCAATAACTTCTAAACATTTTATTACAAATAATTCACTCTTGCAAATGTTTACAGTTTAAAAAAATATCTTTTTCATTCTAATTTCAATTCCTCTAAATTATTTCTACAATTTTAATAAATATTTCAAAATATTTTAGACGTATCTTACGGCTAATTTATATTTTTTATTGGTATTTAACACACTAATAACGGCAAATCGTGAACAACCTGCCAGTTGGAAACACTCGATCCTAATCTGCAGTCAATTACAATCTTGTCTCCATCCAATTCGCTTAGACCAGCAGCTTTTTCCATCACTGACACGTGCTTCCTTGCCAACTTCAGCAGCAGTAAAAGGACATTTCCTCGCAATCACATCTCCTCTCAATCATCCAGACGAATTCAGCAAAAATCGTGGAGATAATTATAATGTTTTGACTCTTCAGTGTATATTATCGCATTGATATTTAATATATTTCTTTTGCACATGTCAACTTTACCATGATTAAGAGCTACTTCTTATTAAAAGTAAAGGGACAGACGATAAGGAAACTTATCGAGGATAATACATTGTCACACTACACTATTTTCAGAAAGAGGTTCGAATCTTCTTTAAATATTTTGAAATCAGAAATGTCAGTGAAGATTGATTTTTAATTCAATATCATTAAGACATTGAACAAAGCGTAAATAATTTTTGATAGACAGCGATCATTTCTATTTAATTCCTGCATAAAATTATGATACAGTTAAACAGATCAGAGTTTCGTATGTTAGATTCGAGAGCTACCTAATCCAGATATCTTCCTTTTGTTTTCATTAGAAACAAAAAGAATGTAAACATGGTTTCGTGAGTATAAAGCAATTTAGTTACGATACTTCCAGACACACACAACAAACTACTTGGGGTTTGATGGTTTTTCAAACCCGGTTTAAAAAAAACGGTTTTTTAAAGTAAATTTGTCACATTTAAAAACTGGTTTTTAAATTAAGAAAAACGATGTTCGGGAAAGCCTGGTAATTCCTCTTCTTCAAAACAAACAAACAAATGTTTGGAATTTTATCGGTTGGGACCGATTCGTCTAGCAACTGAAAGTTTAGGGCGACGAGATTCATTTTATGAACAAGTGAAGGTATATTTGAATTTCTCTTAAATGGACTAAAAAAATTAAATACTGAAATAAGCTTGAAATTATTATATGCTTTAGAAGAAAGAATTCAAGAAAGAAAAGAAGTAGAAGTAGCAATTCTTTTACTGTATTTGCAAAATCCACAAAACTGTTCTAGTTCAGAGAAGAAATCTAGTGAACTTTCTTTAGCTTCAAAGACCGAAATTATTAATTTATCTGGAAAGATATTGTCTAGAATATTTCCAAATTCTTATATGGAAACCGATTCTGACGAAGATCAAATCGAAGAAACTCTTCATTTGTATTCAGTAGTTTTATATTCAAACCCGAAAACATTCAATGACCCAAATCTAAAATATAATTATCCCTAACGGTATTTTTCCAAATGGGAGTAACTATTTCTCGGCAACCAATGGACCATTATTAAAATACACACTCAAAATATCAACTTGATATAAACGTCATTTTGTAACTGTTCATGTTACACAGTTGCACTTTCGCTTAATATTGCCGCATTGAAGAAAGACAATCGAATATCCATGGCCGAAGGGTCATGGCACTGATCACGTGATCAAGAGACCTGGGTTCGAATCCCGCTGGAGACAATGCGGTTATTAGTATATGTAAATACTTAATTCCTTGGTTTTATGTTTTCCTTTATTTCATGTTCCAGAAGATACTGGACATTTCTTTCGTTTACCAGACAAGTGTTCTGGACTTTTCTTACTGTCTCCAGAAGAGAATTCTGGAACTTTCTCTGCTTGAATTAAAGCAGAAGATTCGTCAGTTACTGTATTCTCAGTTCTGAGTTCAGTTAATAAATTGGTTTAGCTCTACCTCTTGTGTGTGTCATTGAGTTCTATACTAAAGTATCTACGTGACAATATGTAGGGTGGTCATAAAATAACGTTCCCTGTTTGGTAGCATCTGCAGCTAAAATGAATGCACGAAATAAAACCACATTTTATATACAGACTGTGGAAGGCATGCGAAGATGAATTCGCAAGAAAAAAAATCAGTACCAAAAATTGCCGATAGAGGAAATACTGGCGATGTGGGAGAGCAGTTATGAATGAATTCATTAAACTCACAAAATGAATCTATAATTTATCAATTTTAAGGTCCCCTGGTCACCGTGCAGCATTTTCCAATATTCTGACCTTCCCAGCGTACAGCACATTGTGTATGACGTTCTTCACTGCTGCATGAAAAACTGTCAGTTTCGATGTTCATAAAGCCAGTCTTATGTTTTGTTTCAAGACATGCAGGTTTGTTTAAGAGCAGCCACTGTCTAGTGTTGAACCAGTAAAGCAGGCTGAGGTAAGGTAGGGCCCATATAAAGCGCACATCAACAGTCAATCACGAAAAACAGTCAAGAACGAACTGCTAACTGGTCTTTTGCTCTCCCCTTTTTACAAGGAAAGCATGGCGCTGCTGTCACGCACGCACTTGGAATTTTACATAACCCATCTCGATATGCAAATTTTCGTTTTCGTACATGACAGCAGCGCCAATATTTCTCCTATCGACAACTTTTAGTACTATTTTTTTTCCTGGCTGAAATCATCTTCCCATGCTTTCATATTCGATATTCGATATAAGCGCGCGTTCATATTCGATATAAGCGCTGTAGAACAAAACTTTTCTGTATAAAATTGACGCTCTTCTGGGGAAAGAAGTTTCTTTTCCTAAATAAATCAAAGAAATTTTTTATTTGGTCTGACAGTTCACTATATGATTAATCACCTTTTATTTTACGAAAGGAAAAATAAATTTAATGGCATTAAAAATCATTCTCCCATCGTTGAGGAGAAACATCAAAGAATAGTTTTTTAAAAACCGATAATCTTTTTTATATTAAATTTTACGCAATATAAAAACAGATTTCTGGTTTGTAACATGTGAATTCTTTTTCAGCTGTCGAAAAGTTTCTGCACGAAAATATCATTGTTATTTTATATTGGTTGTATAAGCCCTTTTCGTGAAGTGGCTCGGCCCTTTCTGGATTAGGACCCGGAAGCCGTTCGACTTAAAAATATCGATGATCGTGTACAATTTTTTCATGTCAACCTTCAATTTACATTTGGCGTATCAAGTGAGTATGAATACAATAATTCTGTTTGATTACAAGTGCGTATACGATCAATGTTAATAGGATATATTCATGTTCATATTAATAGATTATGTTCATGTTAATGCTAATAACATAATTTAGTATTAAAATTAATGGGATCTGTTCGTATTAATGTGACTATTGCTTATCGGATTTGTTAATGTTCGAATGTTTAATGTTAATTTGATTGAGTATGTGAATATTGTTACGGGAGATTAAAATTCATATACAGGTTAATTATTGTAGGATATTTTCATGTTCATGATCATAGAGCTCATAGTACAGGTTCACAAGACAATAGATTTACCAGTTTCCATTTATTCTATTTTACATTTCTTTTTTTATATAAGATGGCTCTGAAATAAAGAATTTAGTTACATTCCGTTTCCGATTCAAGCAAGATGTATTGTCAATGTGTGTAAAGACTAAAAATGGCATTCGCAATCATTTCACATGCGCCTGAAATGTGGATGCAGACCATTTTTTTAGACCGGTCGTTTAGACTACTAACTCACAAACCCCTCGATAAACTCTCTCGGAGTATCTTAAGGCCTCCATTCCCTCCCTCATACACACAACATATCTGCATTCGCTGAATACCCATTACAAATGTATATGATGTAACGGAAACACAGATGTGTTGGATGTGCCATCAGTCTCTCAATACAATTCAAGTTTTTATCGATTTCTCTTTTGATATTCGATTTTGAGGTGATTGTAAGTCACTGACTACAAAAGTACTGCATTTCATATTTAGAGTGTGTATTGTCATATCTTGATCCAGACGATCAAACAAGGAAATAGCGTAACAAAACAATTTATTTTATTTATAGTCATATATATGTACAAAACACAACTTATTCACATCTGGATTAATATTATTCACAAGAATCACATAACAGTTTAAAGTTTAATCACGAAATAGTTGCTGGATCAAGTTGTAGAAAAAGTCTCCAAAAAGAACCGCTAACAGACTGTTAGATCTAAACGGCTACTCCAGGGCAGCTCCAGAAATCCACTGCTCTTTATCGGGTGGAACCTAACACAGAAACTCGAATCACATGGAGCTTCTCAAAAAAATCAGGAACAACTTCTCTGGAACCGACATCTCTTCAAATTTTAATTCGAAGTCTCTCACTGCTGTCCTCTCTGGCTGAAAACAAATAAAAATACCACATTTTATTTCCGATACATATCCGCCTCCGATTTTCTCATTGTGAACTTGAATTCCCTGTCATCCAATAGCTGCTCAGCAATGCTTCTTCAATGGTCTCCACTCGATCGTGGAAATGTCTATTAAGGATCCATCTTTGTAGCTGACTCCCTCACGAACACATTCTGATTATAATCAATTCACAGTCAACACCGACCGAAGTTTACCTATGTTCGACACTTAATGACAACGGTTACTGGTCATTGATCGTTTCTTGATGATTTGAGGAGTCTCTTCATAAGGGAAAAAAGTTTATCATCTGGATGTCTTGGCGTTCTTTTCTCTTGAAGACATGATAGATCTATTTGAAATGACGAAACACTCATTTTTGTCCTCTCACCTCGATATAACAAATGACCAGACACGATGACTCTATTAGTGAAACGGATCCACATCTGGCGGTCCGTATGCACTTAACTATGTGTGAGAAAATGGGTGACGTTACATCTGGTCGGAATGCCAATTATCACGAGAGAAAAAGAAGAAACGTTACAGTATTTAAGTACACAGGGATTCCGAATAAGAATAAACAATTAGAATAGATTTTAACTACTTTACATTTCTCCGCTGCAGGAATACACTTTTGATTTTGTAAGATAAAAAAGGACAAAACATTACGGTAATATGCGTGGTGATGTGCAGGTACATGCTAGAAGATATGAATAGTTGCTCTTGCCATAGGATTGTAACCTATTTAATCGTTTTTAAAACTTCTATATGTTTTAAATTTATTTCATTTCAGCTGCACACAAGGGTTACAGATAATTGACATTTGAAATGTCTCAGAGGAGCTTCATAATATTATCTTAAGTTTCAGGTAAGAGTGAGAATACAGGGTGTTTCAATGAACCGTTTCAGAACTTCTAAGAGGGGTAGGGTACATCCTGACGAACCAAAATCATATACCCATGGGCAGTCAGAAATTCTTTCCTGAAGCGATAGATTGCGTTGTGCGAAAAGTCCAAGCTTTCGTGCAGGGAATCTTCATTTCGCACAAGAACGCCAAGTTAGTAGGATGGATGATTACACGATCGCAGAGTTAGCCGATATGCATTTGGCGTACGGGGCTGCAAATTGTAGTGGGCCAGTCGCATAGCGTTTGTACACGGAAAGATATCCGACGAGGCGTATTCCAGTCATAATTTATTTCCAAGACTGCACCAGAGGTTAGCTGAGACAGGTTCATTAGAAAGAGCTCACAGGGACAGGGTAAGAACAACACGGACTGCAGACGCCGAACAGAATGTGCTGCAGCATGTAAAGGAGATTCCAAGAACGAGTACACGAAGTGTAGAAAACGCAGTTGGGGTTTCCCATTGCAGCTTCTGGAGGATTCTCCGAGCAGAAGGCATGCATCCATTTTACGTGCAGCGTGTCCAGACACAGAAACCGAGGATTATGTACTTCGTATTGCTTTCGCACAGTGGTACCTGGGAAAATGTACAAATCCCCTTTTCCCTGTTGAAGTGTTGTTTTCCGATAATCCATCCTTCACAAGAGAAGGAATTTTTACCACGGATAACGACCATATCTGAGCGATAGAGAACCCACATGCAATACGACGTCGTGCAGCAGAGAATCAATTTTCGGTCAATGTATGGGCCGGTAATGTGGGAGATCACCTCATCGGACCTTACCTGTTACCGGGTCGTCTAACCGGACCTACGTACTTGCTCTTTCTGCAGCAAGTATTGCCACAACTTTTGAGAGATGAACAGATTTCTGCATCGACGCAACAGGTAATGTGGTTCCAACATGATGGAGCCCCTGCCCATTATAGCGGATATGTTCGTAACTACTTGGATGTCACATTTGGTCAACGGGGGATCGGAAGTGGGGGTCCCGTGCTTTGGCCTGCTCGGTCACTCGACTTATCATGTCTTGATTTTTATTTCTGGGGTCGTATGAAATCGCTAGTTTATGACACCCCTGTTGACACTGCTGAGGAGCTCGTTGCAAGAATCGCAGTAGCTGCCGGAGAGATTCGAGATATGCCTGGAGTATTCCAGAATGTTCGGATGTCCATGCGTCGGAGATGTGAGGCGTGCATTGTAGCCCGTGGAAGAAACTTCGAACACTTACTTTAATCCATGTACCTTTTGCTTCTTTTCTTGTATTATTAAAACGATTTCTCTTTTACGGTTTCTTTTCCTTATGGTGCTTCTGTGTGCAACACCGCTTCAGGAAAGCATTTCTGACCCCACATTGCTCTATGATTTCTTGTTGTCAGGATGTACACTACTCATCTTAGAAGTTCTGAAACGGTTCACTGCAACACCCTGTATATATGAGTCAGTGCGTTTTTGAGTTATCGTGCTTACCATCATACAAGTTACAAGGTGAGGGCACAGATTGGAAATTCAAGTTCCAGAGAAGATTTAATATAATTGTAGGATACCTTTAAGATTTTCATTATCAAAAAAATATATAAAGCGCAATAACAAGCCAGTTTCGAGAAAATAGTCTTTAAACTTTTGAACATCGCTGAACAGGTGAACTTGATGAGCGCCAATGTATTTGGTTCCAATGATCGATTGTCAATGCGTTCTTTTAATTTTTTCCTTAAAAATATTTAAATTAAATTAACAATTTACAAATAGTTTTATTAAAATGGTTCTCTATTTTTTTATTCTCCTAATACGTAAAGTACCATTTAACTTTTAAACAAAAAAAAATAATTATTATTATTACAGATTTTAAAAGAAAATTTAATTTCCTTTTTATTTCAAAATTATTTCGTTCAAATTACATATTACAAACAATTTTAATTAATGTATTACTCGTTAATTTCAGGCATTTTAGTGTGACGGATAGAATGAATAATAATAGTAACAAGCTACTACAGGCTTTTTTGCATTATGATAATTATGATTTTGTTATCTTTTTCCTTTCTTTTCAATAATTAATTCCTGATTTTCCAATAGAAAGATCTACGAGAAACAGAAGTTTATTTAAAAACATCTGTAAATTCAATGAAAGAATATTTCAGATTTCCATTTTTTTAATTATATAATTTAATGGTTTAAAACTATGATTAACCATATTTTAGATGTATGCGCATTTTTGAAGTCTATGCAGATTGTAGAAATATTTTGCATAGTAATTTGAAGTGAATAATTTTGAGACAGAAAAGAAGCAGATTGACGAATGTAAATTTAAAAATTAGTTTGATATAGTATGAAAACGAAAACATATAATTATGTGCAATTGTTTATCGAATGTATTTATAGAAATAATGCAGAAATTAGTATGTTTTGTTTTTTTTTAATTTAAAACTGTTTTCAAATTGTTAACATACAGAAATTAAAATCTCCCTCTATGAACTTGGTTGTAGTGCTGCCATCTATCTGTAAAATTAATAAATTTTATGAAAAGATTCAAATTTTTGCTTTAGTTTTGATGCGATACTCGATATTATTCTATATTTAAACATGCAATATTTGAAAATTCATTAGTTTTATTCATTATATACAAAACTATAAGTTGAAAATGACGCAAAAATTATAATTCATATTAGTAGTTATTTGAAAATAATTAAATTGATATACTACAAGAAGATTGCAAGAATCTAAACATTAGTCGTCTAGATATAATGGTAGTCTTGTGTGGCTAAAGATAATTAAATAACAATACCTCATTTTTTAATTTTTTTAATTTTTTTTGGTGGCAACATTTAGTATTATATTAAATATAATTATTATTTGCCAATAAGTTCTAATTCTAATGATGCACAAGTTTTATAAAGAAAAATTCATAATATTAATAAATTTAAATTCCACTGGTAATTAATCAGGAACCCGTCTCTCATTAAAAAGCTAATATATTATTTTACCATATTCAATTATTTCTTTTTAGGTAATTGATTTTAAAAACTGTACAATAGTGAATTTTATATCATTTCAATATATAAAAAATGTCTTTTTATCAATGCCAATTTAATAGTCATATCAATTGTTCCTGATTTTTGGCACTTATTTAATTTTTTTTCCTAATTTCTAACAACAGCTTATATTCTTCAACTCGTTTTCTTTGTTTCATTCAATATTTAATTGCGTTATTTATTTTTTTCGTTGTTTAAAGCTAAAGAAAAACGATTCTTTTTAATATATGTGTAGTTTATAAATCAAATAAAAAAGTGAAGTTATAATATCTTTAAATTTGGACGAACCAGATATTTACATTTTTAACAGCGTTAAGATGATATGGTATTATTTCAATAAAAAAGATTTATGTACACAATAAATAAAACTGAACCATGACGATCAACCATTTTTTAGCAGATCATGCTAGTGTTAAAAAATGTGTGATAAAACAAAAAGCCTTTTTGTAAACGGCTTTCTTTTCCTTCCCATTATATGAAAATCTGATGCACGATGCCCGAACTCATTGAATTTTCTATGTATTCATTGCTTTATCAAAAATAGACGATAGATTTTCACACACAAGGATAATCTTTATTATTTTACAAACGTGGCAGAAGATTGTCGTATTTAACAGAAACAACGATCACATTTTAAAATAAAAATCCTTTTATTTGTAAATTCGATTTCACACAGAAATCTTGATCACGACCATTGAAAAATACCCTGAATCGTGAATCGTCATGGCAACTGAATGGCGTTTTTTGTTTATTAGCTTCGTTTTCTGCGACGCGCACGTTGGCACATATTTCAATTGCATTGGTATTCAATGGTACATATATCAATTTTTAATCAAAGGCCGATTTCTCCCTACTATTTTCATTTATACATGCACCAAATAGTAGGCTTTGGATTTAAAGTGGATTGATAAGGAAGAAAAATGAGTTCACATATTAGAAGGGTGTTTCTTTCCTTTGATTAATAAGGATTAAAATTTAACATTTAAAAAAAAAAGATATCGCTACTAATAACTAGGGCTCTTTTTGTAGCAAACGCACCGAAAGGGCGTTTCGAAACCTTTTCTGCGACGGATATTCAAAATTTCGTCCTCGTCCTCGTCCAGATGGCAGTAGCAAAACGTTTAAAACCGTGCAACCACGAGCAGCCCAACTTTTGATTGGGCTTGTGTTTGCGCATTGAGTGCTATCAAAATGCATATTCTGGATTTCCTCATCTCCCCCTCAAGCAAAATAATAATAGTAAATAAATAAATTAAATTAAAATAAAAATAAAGAACCCAAAGGTAAAATGACAAAGTTACTTCTGAGCATGAGATTAAAAAAAACTTATTAAAAACTTTTAAAAAATCAAATTATCAAATTAAAAATTAAATAACAAAATGTTTAGGATAAAGATACCTCTGCTGTCAGGTAGCAAAAATATCAGTCATATAATATCATAAAGTTTTATAAATTGCTACAACAACTTGCCAGACAATAACTAAATTTAAAGAGCAGCGTTTAAATTATTTTTGAGCAATAGTGGAGTTTGTAATAATGCAAACGTTATCAATTCTATACTTTAACTTTTCAATAGATAAACTAAATAAAACTGCAGCACAAATCAGAAAAAAAAATTCTAAATCGACAAAGTTAGAAGCATTAAAAGACTACAATTAAATACAACAATTTTATTACTTCTTATATAATACTACATAAACATCTTTATATTTTCATTTTACTACAGACAGTAGAACTGAAAATGAATCCAGGTAGATTTTAAAAATGCTTTACATAATATCCAAAACTTTTTTAAAAAAATTAAAAGCAATTATTTTTAAGATGACAATATTTGAGATAAATAAAAATAAATCATTTTTTTACAGATTAACTGAGACATATACTACAGTAGAATAACATTTAGTTCCAAAGAATAGCAATGTAATTGTGCAATAAAATGTCACAGTTTAACTTGTTCTAAGACCTTCAGTGTTGAAAACCACCCTCAGAAATAAGAACAGCGCTATAATAATAAATAGATTATTAGACGGTTTCAACTCCTGGTTTCCAGAGCACTGGGGCACGGGACTAGAGCATGTTGTAGTGTCTGGGTCCGGGTAGTTGGGAATTTTTTCGCAAACAGCTTGTACCTGGTCGCCAGCTGCTCGCCAAATATAAGCATATGTGACGTTGGCGGCAAATTCTCCGCAACTCGCCGATATCACATTTGATGTGCATTGCAGATACCGTGATAAAGGACTGTAAGAAAAAAAAACGTTGTTAGACACATTTGGTTGAGAAAATTTTAAATGAAACTGTTTAAAATTTTCCGGAGTGAATCGTAATTTATGCTGAAAGTAAATAAAGAATGTGAAAACTATGAATCGTGTGATAAATAGTCCTTCGCTTCTTAGAGTTATAGAAAGTTTCTTAACATTGAATTTTATTTTGACTGCATTATTTTATGAACGCAGAACACATATCATGGGCATTTAAAATTAAAATCTGCACATACATATCGATTATTTTTGTGTAAATTAAGATCATATTTAAAATTCTGCTTTCTATCAAATAAAAACATTCCATAATGCACAAGTATACGAGAAAATCGGGGTATAAGTAAAGGTATATTTGTAAGGACAACAAGTAGTGTATGAGAAAGTCAGGGTACAAAGATTACAAGTATACCGGATGTAAGGACTACAAGTATGCTTATAAAAGCCACCAGTACATGAGATATTCGAGGTAAAAGGACAAAAAGTACAAGAGAAAGTCAAGGTACAAGGTACAAAGACAACACGTATACAGAAAATCGGGGTATAAGAACAAGTATGCTTATAAAGACAACAAATATGGGAGATAATCGGGGTATAAGGACAACAAGAATTTCAAGGAACAAGGGCAAGTGTAGGTGAAAGTCGGAATAAATCGGCAACAATAATTCTACTGATTCAAATAAGGAAAATTAATACTGAAGTTGTATTCGCTTGGAGCTAATTTAAACTCGTCATTTCGATTCTTGATCGGATGTTGGGATGAAACCTAGGCCAGTATATACATCACCAATCAATTGAATTGAAGGGGTTTTGACCCATTATTTTGATTGAATATGCACCAGACCTTCATACACGATGGATCTTTGGTGGAATCGGGTCTCGAACCGTGAGTTTTATGGCCTCGAAACCGAAACAAACTTTATAAATTTTAAGCGCAATCAGATAATAATTATTATACTTTAAGTAAGCAGTGTACATCTCAAAAATTCCACGACATATTAATAAACGATGTATTATAAAAAGTTTTATTTGAAATTTAAAGCAGAGGAACACAACCAAATTTCTACCATACACAAACAAATAATTGAATGGAAAATTCCCTTTTATTTTGGAAGGATTAGGGTACTCTATTCTTTGTCTACATAAGAGTTCTACAAGCTGCTCTTAATATGATAAAATAATTTATTCAGAGAAAATAATAACTATTATTTCTTTTTTTGTGATACCATCCGATTTGTAAATTCAGCAATGCGGTTTGAATTTTTTTAAAAACTTAATGGATTCTAATATAATTTCCTACATAAATTTCTGCCTCGGGTTTTAAATTGTTGTTGTTTTTATCAAAAATGTATAGTAATTTTGGTCAAGAGGGATACAAGAACAACAATAAGATCCACAACTCTGTTTCTTTTGATCCCGAATATTCAATCATGATATATTATGCCATGTCTAACGTCACGGATAGGATATTGCTTATTGGTTCCTGATATATCCCAGTGTTTTAATGATAAAACACATAACATATAAGCGATAAAACATATTTATACACCAGAAAAACATGAAAAATTATGCATTCTCACTCTTTTACAGCCGTAAGAAAGAAAAATCATTTGGGTGTATACATTAGGAAATCGGAGAAATCAAAGCCAACCCAAGAAGTACTTTCAATTCCAGCCAGTTGCACGAAGCGTTGTTTCGAGACTTACCAACAAGTAATTATCTCTCTTTCCGTCAAACTTTTGCTCGATTTTTCCAAAATATGCAAAACTGGCATCAAGGACACTCCAGACTCCTCAGCACAACAATCCATCTTCACCTTGTTTTCCATTATGCAAGCTGATATACTAAGAAAAGCTAAAAAATGATGAATAAAATCATTTTAATTAGTCATTTTAATAGCTACAGGTGTAAATAATAGTTATAACAAAAGAACACAAAATAATTTCTTCAACATTTTGTTTTTTCCTTACTCAAAACTCTAACGTACAAATCGCATTCGAACAGATGTACATTAACAAAGATTTAAACAAATATTTGCCAAAATTCATTTCTAACTTCGAGTTTTTAAGATTGAACATTCTATCTGTCTCACAATTTTTATTGCACACAAGAATAGGGAAAACAATAAGAAATAAAAGACATAAAGAACATAAAAGAATAATGTAAGAATAGGGGAGAAAAAAATCGCAATAAGAAAGAATACAATATTGACAAAAATTAAAAAAACTATTTTGCATAGCGTAGAGGTGCAGCATTTTTCCTTATTTGCTTGTTAAATTAGTGAATCCCAATTTTCTTTTCGTGCCCGCTCTCGGACAAATACAAAGCGTCCCAAAGAAATAATTTAAGAAACCTATAATTTTAGTGAATTGTTGAGAATTAAATCTTATGTAACTTAACATAGAGGCCTTTAATATAGCTAATACTATATATTATATATATATACGCAATGTAAAAATAAATAAATTAAAATAAAAATTAGATTAATACATCTGAATTCTGAAAATTGTCTTGAATTAAGCAAAGCATAGCAATATTTTAATTTAATTTTTCATAAAATACGTTGACAGTATTACTTTTTTAGATAAAGTGAAAACATATTTAATCTGTACATTAATGCTAAAACTTACATTATGAATAAGATTAATACAAAATCACATAAGAGTCACACAATCATTAAGAAATAATTTAGGTTTAAAATCTAAGAAGAATAAATCCGCCTCATAATAGATGGAAATTGTAATTCATTCATAAATATATATGAAATGCATTAGCTAAAAATTAATTATAATTTGCTGATCAAAAGCCTCATGTTTCATTAAAAACACATAAACGGGAGGACTCCCTAAAGATGGAATCCAGCATTTATTTATTTCTTCTCTTAGCAGCATTTTCTTTTAACACACACATTTGCAACACAGAATTGTATTTAACTAAGCGTTTCGTCGAAAATCTATCTTTACTATTAGTAAGCTCGGGGAATTCTTTTCTAAAACAACACAATACTGAAGTTCTTCTTGACCGCTAAGAATTGTGGATAAATGTCCTCTTTGACAGAAAATTAGGAATAAAATAACAGAATGAGGACTCTTTGAATATTGCTCTGCATGAAAATGCATTAATTGATCATTCAAAACAGTCATATACCAGAAATGTGCATAAAATCTATATATAAAACATATTAAGTGTATAAAAATAGGCTGTTAACCTTTCTTTTTAAATTGAGTATATGTTATTGTAGTGTAGTATAAAAATGAACTACCGTCGTTTATATACATACGCAAAGGATAAGAATGAAGTAGTATTTAAATAAGTTTCAAAACTATGCTAAAAACTAATTCATTACATATGTCCTTCATTTCGGATTCTAAAAATACTCTTCATGACTAGAACTGAATGGTTTTCTTTTTCTGTTTAACGAAAACATCTATTAATAATATGCAGGGAAAAAAACAATAGAAGCAAAGAATCGTAAATGTGTGATTGTTTCTGATACTCATCCAACACTATCTTAAAAAATATAATATAATATTTCAAAAAATAATTCGTCAGTAAATAAAATATATATTCCTTTAAATCAATTAAAAATTCTAATTCGTTTTTAAAATATTCTCTAAAGCTTTTCGTGCGTATATATATACATAGATTTTGTCTCAGACTATATAAGCCGCGGTGGCCTGGTGGTAAGGTCTCGGCTTCGGAACCGGAGGATTCCAGGTTCGAGACCCGATTCCACCGAAGAACCGTCGTGTAAGGGGGGTTTGTTGCACGTTAAATACGTCATGACCAAACGTCCTCAAGCTTGTGTGGTGTGGAGAGGGTGGTGCCAGCTCAGGTGTCGTCCTCGTCATCTGACCGTGGTTCAAAATTACGAGGTCCGTCCCAAAATAGCAATAGTGTTGCTTCAAACGGGACGTTAATATAACCAAACCAAACCTTGTCCCAGACTATAACGAAATTATATACTGAAGTAGGAATATAGAATAAATTGGAAGATAAATTATTTCACAGATAAAAACAGAAAGAAAGAAAGTAGCTTCAAGCATTATGAAGAGGGTACAGATGATTCAACAGCACGCTTTCACTGAGAAACTTCATCATTTCCAATGATTACCGTCACTCATATATCCTGGCGTGTCGCGGCCGTCTCCGCAAAGCATCAAGAACATGATTTCGGCCTCGGAGATAAAGATGGGCATCATTTCCAACTGACGGGCCGGCAGGCAGTTGCCCCGGTACAGGTGCGACGAGCAGTTGTAGCCGTTCAGGGCTTGTCTAGGATAGAAATATGAAAAATGGTTAAAAACAGGGTTGGGCAGACTTTTCCAAAGTACGGGCTACTTCTAATTTTTTCAAGGTGTTACAGTTCACCCAGTGGCATGGGTGTGGTGAGCTAAATGAAAAGGTCTGCAATATTTATTATAACTTAATAATAAATACGGAATATGTATTTACTTACATAATTGCAATCAAAATAATAATAGACACAAGTATAATATCAAATAATGCACTTAATATTGAACAATTCAAAATATTTTTAAAAAATAAATCATTTTCATCTAAAGTAAATTCTCGTAGTTATAGTTAGTAGAAGATTTATGCTACATACTGTCCCCCAATTTTGAATAACTCAGCATATAATTACTAACTGCTAATCTTGCACTGTATTCTAAGTGGTAGTCTGTGAGATGGGAACGATACGTTGTCTTTACTATATTCACCGTTGAAAATGCAGATTCACACAGGTAGGTAGAGCCAAAGAACGCTGCTAAATGATATGCAGCTTTTTTTAGATAAAGAAACTTTACTTCGCCTATTAGATTCCAAAAATTATTCTTAGGTTCTGAACTAAGTGCTTTTAAAATTATGTCATTTTGAAGGAGAAAACTTCGTTTTCTTCAAGATTTATAGAGAAGATAATGTTCCATAAATATATTTCTTTTAGAATGCACTTCTTAGTAAATGCGGTCACCCCAAAATGTCTTGGTGATCCTCCGGTCGATCGCGATAATTAATGCCCAGCCAATGCAACTCTACACGGTGTTTGATGTTTGAATAGAATACTAGATTATTAAGATACATATACATAACCGAATTACTTATTATTAATAGAAAATCTTCCTTATTTATAGGCAGTTGTATCGTTAAGATTCTCTATTTTATCTTTATTTATTATTATTATTATTCTTTATTATTTCTTTTCTATTTTATCGCGGTATAACGGTAACATTTCAAATTTTCACTTGTATCTTGTTTTCTACGTAAACAATGAATGTGACAAGCATAACTGTGAACGTCAACTAACATTTAAACATTCGTTATTTTATGTTGTAATGTTATGTCACATTCCTTTCCTCTTAAAAATAGTGCAATGAATCCCAAAATTAAATTGGCGGGGCGCTTCTGCCCTTCTTTATGTAAGCTTAGAATAATTTTTTGCCCTTAATGAATTTTTAGTTCTGAAACATAAAATATTCTAGGATTACTAGCCTTTATTAATAATTTTATGAAATTCAATTTTTGAATGAAAACTTGGAATAAGACCATCTTGTATTCTGAAGTTTTATCTCCACCTTTATAATTTCATTTAAATTTTTCAAAAACTTCTTGCAAACATTTAACAATTTAACTGACCCCCCATGCTATACATCTACAGCAAATTTAATTTTGGAAATCGAACTAAACGCACTTTGAAGGCAAAGTATCTTTTTAAATTTATTTTCGAAAATTTTATATTTATGGAAATTTCGAGGGATCAATATTTGATAAATAATTATTTTTATTCATTAATATAAAGTCTCTTATAATTACAATAATCCAATTATAAAAACATATTAACTCTGTACATTTTTCCACAAATTATCTCTTCTTATAACACATTAGAAAGAACAGTACTCACTAAAAATGAGATTAAATTTCTGTTCGATTCTATTTTGCCCGAAAAGTGTCAAACATAAATGGGAACCCGTGAAATTAAATAAATGGGGATGAGCTAACCACCTGTTTCCTATAAATCAGTGGTTTTATCCTATGGGCTTAAAATTTGTTTTTAGAAGTCGCTTCTTAAAATTGAAGACGGAGAAGCAAATCAGAGATTCTTTTGAAGAAGACTACATGAAGAAAGTGAACGCAGAGTAGATGTGTGTGAGGGGGATGGTGCCATACGGGATATTGCCGCCAGAATATGTGCGCGGTGAATTAACAAGTAGAGAGATTATTTGCGGTTTGCAATTTAACGAGCAATTGGAGAAATAGTCTCATATCATCATTTAGAGAAGAGTGTTCGTTATAGCGGAAAATACTATTTATTATTGTTTCCTTATAATTTTTGGCTAATGCATTATTCCATCAATAGAGATAAATGTTTTTTGATTTTAATTTGCAACCATAAGTGGTAAGTGCCAGACATTCTACTATTATTCATTTATATTTTTATAATAATTTTTATGAAGGAGTGAATTAAGAATTTCATCATACTGTTCAATCGACAATTAACGTCATCGTAATTGGGGTCATACACCCGTAGTAGAAACATAACTCAATAAATTTATTCATTTATTCATCTCAAATATCATTTTAATTAACTTTTCAGATGCCTCTGATAAGAAAATCCTATTGAAAACCAAAAATGGAAAAATAACGAATTTAAAGTAGGTACAAAAATAATTGGGTGACTTCAATAAAAAGTATGATTATGATTTAATATTCCAAAGACCACTCTGAGAGAAAGATTTAAGAAATGGAATCCACAGTTGTGAATTAATATTTGGGAATACAGGTGATCATCAAAATAATGGTACCATCACAAATTAATGCAAGAATCTTCATAAATAAAGCGTAGAGCCTCTTTTGGCATGTAATGCAACTTAAATTAGCATAGGAATCGAATCATACAATTGCTGAATAGTGTTTGGAGGAATATTGTACCATTATTCATTATCTTCAGAGGATATTGTGAATATTGGGGGAGAAATTCCCGTGGAGGATATCGATTCCGGAATGAATGCTCTTAACCAGGCCATAATGATTTCATTATACTAAGGTCGGGGAAGTGATCCTGGTGTTCATCAAAACATGATTGGACAAATTCTGTTGCAAGAATAAGAGTGTTAAAATAGGAAAATTTCACTTCCTGCAAGAAACAAAATTCGCATCAAAGGACAGACCTGGACAGCTAAAATTTCTCTGCCGTTCTCTCTAGAAATCCTTCTTTTCATGGTTATGATTGAGCCAGTAAAAAACTACAAGGCTGCCTATAGCATCATAGGTCCACCTCTATGCCTGAGAGTCGGAAGCAGACAATCACGATTATATGATTTGCAGGTGTTTTCCAAACGTGTATATGTTCTGTTGTGGATGAAAGATCGAAAGCTGATTCATGTGACTATGTGACTATATAAATGTCTTCTTCTTATCAATCGACCAGATTTTGTGGTTACGCCACGACGTTTGACAATAATATCTGTGTTGTCATCAAGCGTCGTCAACGTACGTTGTTGAGGTTTGATAACAACGTTGTTGACATTTGACATTTGATAACAACGTTGTTGACGTTTGACGTTTGATAACAACGTTGTTGATGTTTGACGTTTGATAACAACGTTGTTGATGTTTGACAACAACATACGTTGTTTCTGTGATTGTTTACCATCTGTGATGAGTAATTTGGGAATTGCTGCTCTGCCATAAAGTTTTGTTTATGAAAACTCCTTCCATCTGTAATTATTGTCATTGGAGAATACAGATGCCGATAGAGTTCTGCGGTCAATTTAACTGCCATTGTCTTCTTTTTAGAGATTGCAACCCGCTTCAATACCGCCGGTTTCAAGTTTTACTTTCGTCCACTATATTGCTTTGTCGAGCTAGTCTAGTCACGTTAATATATACGTTGTCAAGACTTTAAACACCGTTCCTCTAGAAAAGTCTAAATGCTGGGCTGTTTTGTTCACAGTTACTCCAACAAGTCGTGCTCTTTCGTCTTTTTGAAAGTATGTGGTGTCTAATATTTTAAGCTTTTGACAAAATTTCAAAACGTATACAACTTTATTCTAGCTACCTCATCCTACCACGATATATACTTTTTATATTAAATAACTGGTAGCTAGGATTATATTTTAATGCTTACGAAGCGCATTCTTAACTGTAACTTTTATCCACAGATGTTTCCATTGTTCTGATAACTCCTTGTATATTGCATTGAAGAAAGATTGTCGAATTTCCATGGCCGAATGGTCATGGCATGGGTCTTGTGATCAAGAGGCCTGGATTCGAATCCCGATAGAGACACTGAGATTAATGGTATATGTAAATACTTAATTCCTTTATTTTATGTTTTCCTTTATTTCATGTTCCAGAAGATACTGGACATTTCTTTAGTTTACCAGACAAGTGTTCTGAACTTTTCTTACTGTCTCCAGAAGAGTATTCTGGAACTTTCTCTGCTTATATAAAGGCAGAGGATTTGTCAGTTACTGTGTTCTCTCGATTCTCTCAGTTCTGAGTTCAGTTAATAAATTAATTTAACTCTACCTCTTGTGTGTATGTGTGTCATTGTGTTCTATAGTATCTACGTGACAATATTGATGATGACAATTAGGACTCTGTTCTGATAAATCAAGTGACTATCTGCTCGATATTTATTTAAAAGGCGAATATTTGTATTAGAGAGTTATATATCCAGAAGTTACAAAATTTGCATTGAAACCTAAATACAGAAATAAAATGAATGTATAAAATAACGTGAAATAGAAACTATCAAGGTTTAATGCAGATATTGACTATCTCGAGAAGATATACAATATCAAAAATTCTGTTGTTACTTTTTTAAAAAAATAAATCTTGATTGTAATTTTTTTTTTAATTTCTCACATTGTGACTATTAGAAAATTACGAGTTGCATAGTAAATTAAAGATCAAACTGTTTTATTTCTTATTTATAAAACAGTTTCTATGCCAATGAAATTTTCATCCTTTCAGCTATGTGTTGGCACGAGCGCTGAACCACTGAGCTCCAGATAATCAACACAACTATGCGATTCCCAAGCCCATAATCCAAGAGATGTAGCAACTCACTTGCAAAGTCCGTTCAGTACATTCACGTCATCAGTGAAGGGAAGAGCTGTCAGTCTCATGAAAGTCTGCAGGTCATCCAGGCAGTCATCTGCAGATATCTTGCTGCAATCTTCAGTTGGGGGTGGTGGTGAACCCACTATCACGGGACCTGGAAGACAGCAGATGCACTCACTGGAAATCTCTGATATAACAATGCTATCTTTACTAATAATAACGGTGAATGTGTAAATGTAGTTTGGCGTTCTTGATATATACATCTACCAAATTAGGCACATATATATATATTAAAAAGTAGAAATGTACACCTCGGAGTGATTTTTTAAAAATTTAATTAATTAAAAATTAAGATTTATTTTGGGCTTTTTTTCTTGATAACTTTCGAAGATATTACGATGGGAACAAAAATATTTCATATCATTTCAAAATAAAACAATTATCTTTTTAACGATATTAATAATATAATCCTGCATTTTTTTTTTCTGAACTTGGACAATATTTTAAAAATTATTTTTTTGCTTAATTCTAACAATAAATTACTTTAATTCCTTAAAATTCCGACCGTTTTCATTATTTCACTAAATATTTAATTGCATGATTTTCTTATCACTGCTGAAAGTTAATAAAGAAGGATTTTGTTACAAAATATGTACAGTTTACAAGATAAATTACAAATCGGAGTTATGTTACTGCTAAATTTAAGAGACAGATGAATCGAGTGGTTTTGTTTTTAATAGCGCTATGATGCTATGAGATTAGCCTCCGTTAAAAAACAATATACATAATTTAAATAAAAAGGTTTAATACCTGTCAGTTTCGAGGAATCATTAATTTATAACTAAACGATTTACCTAGAATTAAATATTGGATTGTTCGAAAAGTAATTTCGTTTTTTTTTTTTTTTTTTGTGGAAATGAAAGACAGTTTTTATATAATAAACAAATACTTTATTAAATTATATATTGGCCTTTCTGGCCCAACACCTTTTGCCATCTTTCTGGTAGTAGCATCATTCCACGCTCATAAAATTTTTGTTCTTTGCTGCCAAAAAACAGATCGAGGTGGTTTTTGACCTCCTCATTTGAGGTGAAGGTTTTACCGTCTAAATAATGTAGCGAACCAGTTCTGGCACTGGCGTACTGTCAACACACCTTCTCCATACACATCGGCCGATTTCTTTCTGGCTTGAACAGCATTTTTACCCTTTCTGTAGTAAAACAGTAAGATATGTCGAAAATGCTGCTTATCGTTCTCCATATTTAAAAGTGCACCAACCAAAAACTACTGCGTAGAATTCATTGGAATTTTTCACACACAAGCCTTGCTATATGAGCTCTCAAAGCATATAAAAATGATATGGTTTAAATGTGAAGTTGGGTGCAAAAAAATACAATTAAATCCTCTGTCGGGAAAAAACGAAATTACTTTCCGAACAACCCAATATAACCAATATTCCCTGTAAAGCATACGGTTGCCAAAGACTACTAGTTGTCTCTGGCAACTATATTATACTATATAATATACTGCAACTGTATTGTTATAATATGCTATTTTATTAACAAGAAAAACGATGATTAAAAAATGTATGCGAATTTCAAGTGATAATTTTGACTTGAATTTAAGACTAAACTACAGAAATTTAATAATCCGATTAAAATTTTTAGGATAGAGAACATGCGATCATTTATAATTTCCATAAATTTCTTATATGGGTAATAATCAAGACAGAATGTATACCATCCATCCAAGAGATGTTTAATGATAATTAAGCTTTAAGAATAACTTATTAAGCACTAATCCATTTTATACCACAAGAAACTGTATACTCTTATTTTTGCTTCTTATCCTTAACAACTTTTCACATACTCATAATATATTCAAACCTAATACTTGAAGGATTCAGTAAATACTCTTTTCCACCTCACAATACTTAGTGGATCCATATAAAATTTCACCAATACGCAAAATATAATATATGTTCGAAGAACTTTCTATAAATTACTTTGATGAAGTTGAAATAAAATAAATCTGAAACAACAAAGCATTTATTCCTATCTTTCATTTATTCAAAAGCGAACAAATTCGGAGACAAGAAAAACCTAAAATTGAAAACCTAAAATTCATGTTTGGTCGCCAGTCATACCGTTCATTTTCTCGGAAAAACTCTTCATTTTTTGTATCCTCAATTAGTTTTAAAAAAAATGTACTTCTATTGAAATTAAATACGAATTTTCTTAAGAAAATTTTTTAAAACTTTATAGTTGAACAGCTATTTTGACATGCCTTTACTATTCGTTATATTAAAAGTAAACTTTTTAAAAATCGGGAGATATAAATTTTATTCAATATCATTTAAAAAGATTAATAATCAGATACAATATTCACTCATTCTACAAATATTCACCCATTTAAATTCGTTTGTGTGGTGGTATGTAGATTATTATGATCTATGCAGGAAGCAACAGGACGAATGTTGTTGGAAACATTTCTTTAATAATCACATTCACACACTAAACAATTACAAACACAAAGACAAGACATTCACGCGCGCGCTTCACAGTTCAGCGTCACATCTCCTTCTCATTACAATCGCAATGCATTATGGGATGACATATGGGATGGCCTAATCAGGCATCGCCATCTAGTATCCAAAAGAGAAGATAAGAGTAATGCAACTGCTACATTTGTAGTTTTACCCAACTTTAGTAAGAGTTAACGACAGCTCTAGTCATGAATTCGCAACGAAAAAAATAGCATGCTGGAGAAGAAAAAAGAACTTACCTGGTGCAAGAGCGATGAATTGTGGAACGTTTGCGATTGCCATACAAAGAGGAAACAATCCTAGGATAAAATATTATATATATATATATATATATATAAACAGTGAGTACAATTTTTCGTAGCATTGATAATTTCTATTATAATATAAAATACATAACTTTGGTTCCGCCGTTTTTCTAGGAAATTTAAAGTTTTTTTAAAAAAGGTTATCACCTATTTATGATTGAATGTACTGTTTGTGGCTAATTGCTATTTTTCCCCCATATTTTTGGAAATTACAGAATACCCTGTCCAAACCAGCAAGAGTAATATACCTGACACTTTTTCGCATTTTCTCTCATAAAAGTGTTATCCCCAAGGTATTTGTACTGAAATATTAACCTTTTAGCATTTTTAATGACTCTATGCTGTAATCCTTGCCAAGTGTTTTAATCTTTGGAATGCAGTTAATAATGTCCGAAAATCGAATTTGAGCTTTGAACCCGTTTTCCCTCACCGATTGAAACCAAAATTTGACGCAGAACTACAATTACAGTCACGAAATTATATACCAAATTTGTTACATTTAAGTCATCGCGTTTTTGATCTATCACATTTATGATTCTGTGAGTACAGACCGACAGATCATCAACCCCTTTGTTCGATTAGGCTCAAAATTTGATAGACGCCTAGCCTGCAATGTACGTGGTAAAACTGTGTATCAAACTTTATTCATCCAGTCGTTTTCGTTTTGTTGTTATCGCATTAATTTACATTCAAACAGTCGGATAAATAGACTTCCTTAGAATAGACTTTGCTCAAAATTTGGGAGAAATTTAAGAACTTAATGCAGCGACGGTATACCAAATTTCACCCGTTAAGCTGAAAGAGTTTTAGAATTATCTTTGTCACAGATAGACAGAGAAACAGACGGACGAACAGTCAGATAAACGTAATGTCGAACGTGTGTTTTTAAAATGTGGAGATTCGTCAAAGTCTCGAGTTCGATTTTTTTCGAAGATTACAATTCTTTTTCTGTATTTGCATAAGAGAAAATAAAAACGAGGCATCTTTTGAAGCGATCGATTAATCGATCCATATTTTGACTCTAGCCAAAGATATATATTTCATAATTATTATTGGTCAATGCCATGTAATGCAGCCACGATCTTACAAAAGCTTCATAATTTTATCTGGGGATAATGAATAAACCTTTATTAGAGAAACCTTTATTTAGAAGATTTTAGAAGACAAATTCCTATGGTTGAATTATTACGTTTAAATGTTTGTGGATAGATAAGCTGATAGGTAACCAAGTCTTCGACAGATTGCATTTCAGTAAACATCGCATACCCATTTCATTTGCTATGCTTATTTCATTCATAAATTCACGGACAAACAATATTTCCACTTACGTCTCCCCCCCCCCCCCCCCAGACGATACTTAAAAATGGACATTTATCAACATCTTGTAGTAATTGCTGAAGAATACAATACTTCTCGCATGGAATTCATTAAAAAACAAAATATATGAAGAGATGCAATTTGATGCATAATCAAATTCTAGACATAGTTCGCAATAATGAGCGCATTTTGTTCGCATAGTGCATTTTTTATTGCAATAGTGAGTTATTGCGATAAAAATACCTAAGGACAAAGATTTATTGAGTCGCGAGTTTCCTAATTTGTTTAAAGTGAAACTAAAAAAATAAATGAATAAAGGGAGAATAATTCCATTTCGTTTCAATCATAAACTCCTACACTTTTTGAAAGTTCAGTCACCAACATATCTATAAGGAAAAAGATATTTCATGGAAAATTCGTTCTAAGAAGAAAGGTAGAATATTAAGTCCTCATTGAAAGATATGAATTATAATATTACGAAGTTGTGATTGGGAGTTATTTTGAATTTCACTCGATATCTCCGTGTAAATAAAAGAAAAGAACATTTCAGATAAATGTTTATGAAACTGTAAAAATTCATACATTTCTATACAAAAATTGTTCGGGTGTGAAATGAGTATTTAAAAAAAACTATAATTTATTAACTTGAATTCCGAAATATTTAGATTTTATTGGAGTGTTAGATCAATTATTTTAAAATAAACAAGCTATCAAATCAACCTTCGATATCTGAAAAAATTTGTAACATTTGAAAATTATTTTTTATTTCCAGATTTATATATCAACTAATTACTTCCACATTTACCTTTTTTTCTTTGCATTAATTTTTCTGGTACGTAAATAACACCTCTAATGAGGCAGTAGTCAGATATTTCATCTATAAATTTAAAATAATAAGAAAAAAACCACCAATGAATTAATAAACCAATATCTCTTGACTGATTTCGCCAAAATTTATTTTAAATGGAAATTCATGATCTCTAAATATTTTCATGAAAGGTTTTCTGCCCTCCTACAAACTTTACATTTTCGAGAGAAAGTTGAAAAACATTGTATTACACAGCATATTCTCTGTGGAGGAAAACCTCGACAAAATTTCCCAGCCACAACGATGAGACCGATTTCAAAATTAATATTTTTTCGTACCGATGCTCATGAATCTTAGATCCAATGATCTACTTTTATATTTCAAGACACTGCTAAATAAAATTTCAACACATCCCTCAAATTCAGCAACTGGATGGATTTCGATAATTTTCGTCGCCATTTTGAAATATAATTAACCAGCCAGAAAGCTAAAAATTAAAAATGATACTTTTATTAATTAAAATAAATTAGATAAGTTTAATAATACACTTTTAATAATAAATTAAAAATAATACTTTTGTCTACTTTTTATTTAAATTAATGTAATAAAATGTTCATTACATTCCTGTTATGATTAGATATAGTTTATCAAATTTTGCTGATATTTATCTTATTAATACTAGACCGCTTCGGTTACCATATTAATGTTGTTGATATAGTCGTGTCAACCAATTTTGATGAAATACATCTTATCAAATCAAAAGAAAGCGTGATTTTAAATTATGATTTCATATGATGATAGAGCATTCTGATAGGTTAACTATACTAGCCAATCGTTGTGGAAAAAGAGACTTAACCGATCCAGATGCTGAGGTTAGGGTTTCTATCAATTTTGCAGTATCTTTCTAAAATGGAGGTCGAGAGAGTAGATGCCCGTTGATAAAGTATAGGGGGAATTATAACTTTTCATATGAAATAAAAAAAATGATGAAATTGGCGAATTAGATATTTTTTTTCAATGGTTGTGGCTGTCTGTCAAATTTTTTTCCCCTAAATATAATGCATAGTGAAATAGTAAGTTTTTTTTGGGCAGTCACAACTACTTCCAAAAGCAAAAAATTTTCTTATGGTGATGCATAATAGGGCACTAGTGAAGATATATCTAGTGGTCATTAACTTTCAAAAGAAAAGAAGTGAAATCACTAAAGTGGATTAGGCTGAATAATTGACTTTTTGATTTTATTATTTGTTTTAAATGCATAAATTTTAACAGCAACAGCCGAAGACAGTTAGTAAATACTAAATTTATACAGCAATTGTTGCGAATGTATCTCTCATGTGTCTCCGGTATGTGCATAACCGGGTTCAATGATATACTGATTTTAAATATTGCAAACTGTGTTCCTTACATTTTGCGATGTTTATACATAAATATTTTATATTTGTTTTGACTAATTAATTAATAAATTTATTTCCTTAAATCCTACAGTAAACCTTTTGATTAGTTCAACTGAATTTCGTTGAATGCCCAATCTTCACAATAACTTTAAAACAGAATTTCACACATTCTCACTACTATTCCATTAGTAATTGCAATTAGGCGCAGTGATACAGTTGTAAGTAATTCAACTTTTCATTTTATTAATGGCTTTGTCATACTATCTTTCACCTCTTCTCAAGATTTTATCCTAAGAATCCATTGCAATATGCAATTCTATTCGATGTGAAGGTGCCGCCATTTGTAGTGATGTGAATACAAACATTAAGGACTACTCAAAAGTCAGTTATTAATTTATTAGAATTATTAGAATTTATATGTAAATTTTAGCAACTGCGCCGTAAGAAAACTCACTTCTAAAGCTGATTTACTATTACATTGCTGCTTCCAATTAAAGTCCTTAAAATTTGCTTTCTGCTTGATTATATTCATTCTATTCCTTGATTTCATGCTTAGTTGCCTTGTTTGAAATAGTGATTCGGTTTCATGAGGAAGCTCTAGTTAAAGTTGCGAAAGACGTGTCAAGTTAGAAGAATCTGGATTGCACGTTTTGATTACTCCGGGAATGCCTATCATTTTTTATTCAATAAATTAAAGATACCAACCTCTTATCATTAAAAAAAAAACAGACGACCATATTCCGTATATAATGAAGAATGGAAACCTTCAGATACTAATTTTTTTCTCATTTAAATATCCTGGATATTCCATTCGAAATTGAGAAATCTGGAATAATTTTTGAATCCGGCAAAATAAATGAATAAATAAATCGTTTCCCTGGACATGTTTATTTTTTTCAAAATTATCTACAAATACTACATACTGAAATGCACTATAGACTGAATAAATTTCGAAATATCTAGTGGTGAGAAAAAGAGTGACTGAATAAATTTCCGAAAAAAGGGGGTAGGATTCTGTTTCCTGTTCTTTTAACCAAGATTCAATGCTTACAAATGAATTATTTTTCTCCTCAAATTTTGAGAAGATGTTTAGGAAAAGTTGCACAGATACATATTCGCAGAATGTATATAACTACGCTTTAAACCACGATCTCTTTCTTCTAGCAAGCGCAATGATCCATAAGTGCAATAAGTTTGCAGAAATCAACATACAATGCCAGCCAATCCGAAACGTATAAATCTGGATTCAATTTACAGAAATATATGTAAATCAGTGACTTTACGAGGTGTTTGCAGTCTACCAAACAAAGAAGGTGCCGATAATTTTATCACCTTGACATACTTGGGAGAATAAAGAGGGGGGGGGGAAATGCATGAAAATGTCAAAATTGTAATGATTTACTCTTCTTTATTAAATTTGAAATAGACTTCAAAAAATACAGAAATTGAGAAATTTCGATTTTTTCTCTTTCATAGCAAAATCTTTTAAATGTGATTTTGAAAAGAGAAAGCAGCGCTAAACACTTGACACCAATTATTGTTCATTTGTAAGTTGTAGATATACTTCTAGCAAATATTTCAATATTGTTTCCTTTTATTTTCGTTAATTGCCAATTTTCCTTGTATTCAAATTTATTCTTTAATTATCCTAAATTTCAACGTCTATCTAAAAATTAATTTAAATTCTGTGTGAAAATGTTAATTCCAACAGTAAACATTAAAGATAAAAACTAAAAGGAATGTGTAAATTATTTATGTGTTTTATAATGTACTTCACGCATGAATGTAAAGAAAGATTTTTTTAGTCACATCTTTTTTAGTCAACAAACGAGAGTAGTCTCCTCGAAACTTTCGCACATATTATGTAGTAAATGTGTTATCCCCCTTCGTCAGCATAAAATTGGGGTAAAGCGTAAACTCACAAGTGCTCAGATTTTTAGTTTCCTACATGACAGTTCAGTGCTTCCTAATATAGTAAAAAAAAACTGGCACTTGTGTATTATCTGCACACCACTGATGAATACTAATATCTCTTCTATTGAACACAACATTATTTTTTGAGGATTTTTTACGTGAGATATTAATCTAAGACATACGGTTAATACACAAGTGCCAGGAAATCAAAGATATAATTTGGAAATCTTTTTTTTTTTTTGACCGACTGAAACCAAAATTGATATGCAGAATTGATGCAGAACTGCAACTGAAGTTCAAAATTCCTTATCAAATTTCATTTTACTTAGTTCTCACATTTTTGTGTTATCGCGTTTACATGACCGAGAATGTACAGGCAGACAGATACACGGCCAATCTCTTGACAGATGTGATTCCAACTTTGATACAGATCTGCAATTAAGATGCTAAATATGTTTCCTAAAGGATATTTATCTAGCTCTTTATTCATCGTAGTTATCGTGTTCATTTGATACGCAGACTTCCTCAGAATGTATTTCGCTCTAAATGTAATAGATATGTACAACTTTGCTGTAAAGACTGTATACTAAATTTCTTCCATCTAGCTCGAAGAATTTTTGATTTATTGAGTTCAGAACGAAATAAAATTCCAAAAATGTGTTTATCAGTCTGAAAAGTGGGGATTTGTCAAGTGGTAATTTTGCCGATCACCAAATTCTTTCTATTTTTTATTTTTACGATTACAATATTTTCTCTTTGTATATTTCGCATGCAAGAAAGTAGAAATATGAAAATATCGTTCAGGTATATAATGTATACCTATCAAATCAATGTTTAATTATCGACACACTATACAGGATATATTTGTATAGAAATATACATTATTTATATATTTTTTGGAAGAGTATATTTTTATATATATTAAATATCACCTTATATATCATTTGGTGAAATTTTTCAATAAATTAACCCAAAATTATTTTCGTCATTTTCATCCATATCATACTTTATATTCATTTGATACTGAAGTTGTTTTTGTTGTGGATTGCGTCTTAAACTAGCTTACAAAACATTTGATCTCGAAATTTCTTTTATCAAACCTCCCTCCCTGAGGCCAAATCAAAACAAAAAATTGTCTACTTTGTCTGACCAAAATGACATCTGTCAAAATCAGCCGAAATCATTCTCTCATAAATGCAATACCCTACAGAACCAATGAACCACGTTCGCACGAAGGAAATCAAAACCACAGGACCTAGACGGACGCTACAGATTACCGATTCTACAATGTTTGTTTACATGTTTATACAAGTCATATAGATGTTTACAATGTAATTTATCTCCTTTTCAATTAGTAATTTAATTTCTCTGTAAGTTCAACCCATTTTCAACGTTTGTTTTTAGGTATTCTTGTTCCCTCCATTTAGTTATTACTTCGCCAAAACTTTTAATACAGTCGTATGGGATTTGAAACCGATTGGATTCTTTTTGGAGATCCGTGAATGGTTTGTTGTCACTTTCTTTTATTTTATCCTCTCTCCCACCCTTTTACATATTGTTATCATCCAGTTGGTTAGATAACACAGTGTTATAGGCACCGGGGGCACACAACGGCGGTATGTTATGTCTATGAATACAGAGACTCATAAAACAAGGAACTACACTTACATATTTCAATACATGGTATCTGCATACTAGATTGCTGATCTGTATCAAGTCTTAGACAAAATACTTTAAAGGATAGACTGTCTGCTTGCATATATGTGAATACGATGACTCGAAAATGTAACGAATAAGATAACGAATGACATAAAATTTGTCCATTTGGACCAATTTATTCTGTAGGAAGAAGTTTGATATTCATTGCAATTTCTGGTCAATATACCACAATATTAACACAAAGCGTGCTTTTTTGCAGATATATATTAACATTTAGAGGATTTGTTCTTATAAAGATAGAAATATAATACTGATAAAACATTTACCATTAAAACAAAAACCTTTGTTCTGCAAAGAAATTCTGTAATTTTAAAAAGTTCTGCTTGATACTGTACAAAATTTAAAAACAACTTCCGCCTGAAGTTTTAAGGGAAATGCAATTACATGGGTTTTATATAGCCTTATTTCATTGCTTTCTGTTGAAAAGATGTTTTATGTATATTGTAAAAAATGCAACTCAATAATGTTCAAAAAAATTTTCTATTTTTTTTTTCAAAATTTTATTTTGGATAGGTAGAGGTGAAAATAATTTTAATATTTCTTAATTCAATAACAGAAACTAAAATAATGTAAATTTCCCCGGCTGGTATCTTGATTTTAAAAAAATTATTTTAAGGGATTAATGTAATAAATCTATTCAAATTCTCTCCTTTACAATAAATAACAGTTAGAAAGATTTCAATTATCTTAAGCATTTCACTGAACTTAGAATATATAGATTGAAATAAATAAAGAAATAGCATCGTAATAGTCAAAAAATTCGAATTCGAAATTTTGATTAATATCCGTGTTTCAGACCTTTCTGTGTTCCATAAAACACATTTTTAGTATTATAACTCTCTATCTGTCCGATTGTCTATCTATGGCAAAGATAACTCACAAGTACTTTCATCTGGACAGATAAAATTTGGTATATGATCTATAAATTTGTAGATTTCTATGAAATTATGGACGAAATTCAGTCAGTGGAAGTCTGTCTGTCTGATATTCGATTATAAATTAGCACCCTAATTACGAAGAGAAAATACTAAATGGATAAAATTTAATATGCATATTTAACTCTATATAGAAAACACCTATCAAATTTTGAGTCAAATCCAATAAAAGTTGAATGTCTGTCGGTCTGTACTTTCAAAATCATGTAAACTCTGTAATTCAAAAAAGTTGCAGAAAGTATGTCAGAAAGTTTCGGAAAGACACTTCCGCTGTTGTTAGTTACTCTTCTAGATAATATTTTAGTTCGTGAAAGAGATCAACCTTTTGTAATTTCATATAACATATACATTATAAATATGTCCAAATACAGATAACTTATACAAAAGAAATGGATACAAGTATATCCCGATTTTAAACCTGTGTAAATTAAAAATGAATAGGTTCAGATATAGTTACGATTTGAGCCTGATTTCTGCTTCAAATAAATGAAAATAAAGTCGGTCGTATCGAAACTGGCTACAATGACAAAAGCTCTTTCGTATCAATCATCATCATTATTAATAATATTAATATCTGCAATGATATATTATTGCCCAGTATTTATTACGATAAACAAAATCAATAAAATAAATTCGGTACACAAATTTAACATCTGTAGTGTAGACGCTTAACACATTTTCAGCTAAAACCAACAAGGGGTTAACCGTCCGTCAGTGTGTACTTCCAGTAACATGTAAACGTGGTAACTCAAAAATGCAATGACTAAATACAACATTATTTTGGGAGTTTATGATTACAAATATAGTTTTGTGTTAAATTTTTGTTTCATTCTGTTGGTAAAACGCGTCTGAAACACACTTTCAGATATTATTAACTACATGCCGGGGATGAATCGCTGAGGAAGGTACGAAAAATTAAGTAATAATGCGAGAAAATTTTGGAAGGACCACTACCGCTGGTTTATGATTTATTACTGAAACGTATTCACTTTTGTAATGATATTATTTCTTCTTTTTTCACTAAAAGGGCATATTATGTATACTAAAAGTTTGAAAATATTTATTCAACTGTTTCAGAGTACAATCTAAAAAAAAGATACTAAAAACAAACAGAAAAAAATGTAAGTTTCAATAATTTTGAACTAATTCTATTTATTTCATAATTTAGTTAGTGAGGTTTTACCAAATCAAACTATTTTCCTTTTTTCCAGTATCCTCCGATAATAAATCTTAATATAAAGGCGTGGAAAGATGGACTTACCGAAACACGTTATTAAAGATAAATATCCGACATATATTTTGCCTGTCGTGCATCCCATTGTAACGAAACATGGAAAACAACACAAATCCACTACTTTTCACTCCGAACATGAGACAATACGAGACTACGTCCCACGTTCGAAAATGCGCGTTCGTATCCAATGGTATGCTTTCTCTTCAAATGACGTCATTATTTATACTCGGAATCGTCTGCACAGTAATAACGAGCTCGAGAAGTAATAAAAACAACATGTTTTATATGCAGTTTTAAAATAAAAATGAAGCGGCTTATCAAAGTGATTCATAATTTCTAGTAAATATTTTTATATCTCAACGAATCGGTGGTTGATGAGATATTCTGCTAATTTTTATCTTGAATGATGAAGACAAAATACCGATTAAGTCTTCTGTTTTTAGAAAATGGGGTGACTCAGACGTAATAATAGCATTTAATTAATTAGCAAAATGCTTTCTTTTTTTATTTGTCAAATAAATCTCTTCAGTCATCATCTGATTCTGGTTTGGAAATTATATTTTAGATTTGTTGCGTCTACAGTCGGTAATAAAAGCAGATGGCCCAACATAATTAACAATACTATTTAAGATATTAGGCCAATAGAATTTACGAAAGTGATAATTTCTTTTATCACTTCATAAATAATATTTGACGAAGTGAAGAACATGCGCTTATTATGAATAGCTCAGTGACGTGATTTAAACGAAGTGCGTGAAATCGATGACTCTTAACCTTGGAACAT
>JAPMOR010040120.1:35557-51042 GCA_026543865.1 Argiope aurantia
AATTCTATGAAAGATAAAATATTAGAATAATATTTAATGCTAAATATAATGAGAGAATTCTTATTTGTTTCATTACGTTAAAAAAAAGGTTCAAAGGGTTGTTCCATCTAACATGGCCGGAAGATCTTTACTGAAGGCCCTTGGGGCAAGGCAGAGCAAGCATCCCCCAATCATATTCTTAAATGTTTAGATTTTACTATTTTTCAGATTTTAAGGGATCCGCTTTTGTTTTTAGATTTTTTAGAAATCTTTGGCTTCATGGAGGTGGGATCAGAAAGAACAACAACATCATTACGTTTACCTAATTATAACAGATAGTTAGTCATACTATTGCTTATAAAAATTTATCATCAAAACGCTTGATTAATTATGCACTAACATATATGTTGTGTAGTTATGATTCATTTCATAAATGAATAAATTGAAACAGATTTTCACTAAATTATTAAAAGAATAAAAAAAATTATCTTACCTAAATCATTAATAAATTAATTAAGTTAAAATAAAGTGTTGAAATATAAAAATAAATTACATTTAGTTTGTAGGTTTCAACTAAAATGTTTAGCTTATTAAAAGAGGGACCTCATAACGCAAAATAATTAAAACCATATCTGGGTAATTAAGAATATATCCAGAAATTGGCAAAGATTCCTATAAAACAATTGAAAGGGTTATCTATCCCTTATCTATATGAATGTGCTTTCTCAATTTTAACTTTGTTTTAAAAATAAAAATTGGAAAATGTATGATATTAAAAAAATGATGTCAGTTTGAAACTGTCAAGCTTTAATCCAGATATAGAAGCCCTCATATGGAATCAAAATGTCAAAATTCTAATTGAGTTTTGTGATTTTTTATATCTGACGGTAAGTAATCGTTTTTTTGTTTTTGTTTGTTTGTTCTTAAAACAAGATTTTGTAAGCTTTCCATAGTAAGCTTCAATAATTACTTACAAATACGTTTATATAAATATGACGCTGAGAACCGTTCATCTGATTAATTGTTTAGTCCATACACCCCAAGTTTGAATACTAAACTTTATGTGTTATCTTCAAATTTATAATGTAATATATTTAAAAGTTTGTAGCTGAATGATAATTTCGAATGAAATTTGTTAAAAAGATATCAAATTTTGATAAAAAAAGGTAATAAAATATAAAATTTTGATAAAAAGTTTAAAAAATATCAAATTTTGATAAAAAGTTTAAAAGATACTAAAAAAAAGTTAAAACGATATCAAAATTTGTTTACAAGATATCTAAGAAGCATTTTCTCATTGATCACATTTTCTTAAGATGATAATATTTTAAAGAATTTTCGAAAATAGAAAATAACTTATCTGTTAATGACACAGTTATTAAATTAAAAAATAGATTCTAAGATTCGTATAGATTCGTATTCTATAGATTCGTATAGATTCAATAGATTCGTATTCTAAGAATGGGTGCTTTATTGGAAGTGGGATATAATATATATTTCAGAAAATATAAATTACTAATGATAACTGGTTTTCCATACAAATAAACGCTTGTAATCACCCATTGTTATCAGTAGTGGATTTCCTACTAGGCAGGCGATGGTCGCTGCCGTATAACAACCGCAGGATTGAAGGTGATGACAAGCAGGTTAATTAAAAAATTAATTAATCTAGTCAGCAAATGAAGAAATTTTATTATTTTTCAAGTAAAAAATAATATATGCGCATGCATTTAAATATTGAAATCCTAATTCTTCCTTTATAATATATTGGAATATTAATAATTCTTTAACTGGTTCTATTATATACCACTTGACAGGTTGGATGAAATGGAAATTTTAATTCTATATTTATTTGAAATTTATTATTTTTTTATATTTATTATTATTTGAAATTTATTATATTATTTCTGCTTTTATTTGTAAGTAAAGAAATCCTTCATAATTATGTTTAATTTTTCAAAAAAATGCCATTTTAGTTATTTAATTACGAGAATAATTTAAAATTTCTAATCGATTTGTCTCTGATGAATCTAATGCCAATTTCGCCTCAGGCAATTGCCGGTTATATCTACTGTTAAATGCGCCACTGTAAGCTTTATGTAGAGAAAAGAATATCCAGTAATTTATTCGATATGCAGATGAACTGATCGGCCACTCAAACGAAATCTAATTGTTTTTTCAGCTAAAAATACGGCAGTATTCAAGTACTGTGATTCGTTGTTACATCACACCTGTGAACTTGCTTTTTTTTTTTTGCTCAGCTTTTTGCAGTCTAGCTATAAGAAATGTATCAGGTTGTTAACTATGAGGTTTTTTAATTTCTTTATTAAATTTTTTCAATTGCCTGATGTTTAAATAGCGTTAAATGAAACTTATAGTATGCCAACTTTGGTTCTTGTTCCGGTACTTTTCATCAGATCCAGTGAAAGACATGCAATTTAAATTAGAAGGATGGAAATATTTAAAACATTGAAATTAAATTTTGCATTGGTGATTTTTGTTAGTCGAATTCAATATGAGTTTGTCAGAAGCCTCATCATCTATATTACCGAATATGATTTTCGAAATTGAACATGTTTGAACTAAGATTTAATCCAGCAGAGGAGACCCTTACTAGATTCCCCCACCCCAAAAGGATAGTGAAAAGAAGATTCAAGGTAAAGAAGCTGGTTTTCCAATTCTAAAACTCTCATTAGCATGTTATTACAAGATTGCTTTCAGAATGCGATCGCATATGATTCAACTAATTTATAGATTAAAGGATACTGAATCTAATCATTTAGAAATGGACAGCTCGAAACTGGGTTAATTTAACTAAAATTTGAGGATTTGAAGCTAAATTCTACTGAAGATGCATTTAATACTGATTCATCTTGTCAAAGACAAAAAAAAGTATCATTCGTTTGCAGCGGTGTTGTGTTAGAGACTTCAAAAAAATCTGATCGGTACAAAAAAATGTTAAGGAATGGAGCGCTTTTGTGAACAATTTTTTAGTATAGGATAACGTCAAATCCCTTTTATTTCAAATAACAAATTAAAGAAAAGAACAAGTTTTTGCTTCTGCAATTTTATCTTGTGATATGCCTGTCGAAGCTATTGGAATATATAAGGATTTAGAGTTGATACAGATATAATTTCTCATTTTTGTTATAAATGGAGCTGGTTCAGAGATTTAAAGCAAATTTTAACTATTAGTGTCTTCCTTGTGAAGTAAAAGGGGTAGGTGAAATCGACTTCGTAAAAACACTAAATGTAATGTCCAAATGACTTTAATAGATACATTATACGTAAATGAAATGAGAAGGAATCTAATAAATGAGGCAAAATGGATATTGAAAAGCTTAAAATAAGTTGAAAAAGTAATGTAATGCGTATGCTTGATTGCAATAATATTTATTTTCTGCCCATCTGAAAGATAATCCTTTGTTAGAAAATGTAATGCATTTTAGTTCTAATTTATATTTAATTTGTAGAAGATTATCATAATACAATTTATATGATTAAGAGTAAGAGTAAAAAATATGTTACAGAACCAGAAAAAATAAAAACTTAAAAAGTCCAGATTTTCATAGCATGCAACATAGGTAAAACTAATAAAAGTAATCTTTAAAAAAAATTTTAAAAATGGGTAAAGAATTTTATTTTAGTAAAAGTCCTTATGGATTTGAGGGAACAAGCACCTATTAATGCTCTAGATGGAAGTAAATATTGTTTTCGTTGATAATTGATCATTATAAGAAAAATAGACGTATTTACTGTAAAAAATAAAAATGAATTAGCTACGTATACTAAATTTAAAAAGTTGCAAATCATTTAAAATCGTTCTTTTATTCTTCCTACCTGTGTGAATCTGCATTTTCAGTGATGAATATAATTAAGACAACATATCGTTTCCGTCTCACGGACGACCCTTTAGAATCCAGTGCAAAATTAGCAGTTAGTAATTATATTCTGAGATATTGGTGGACAGTATGTAGCCGAAGTCTTCTGTTAACTATAAGTACGAGAACTAAATTTAGATGAAAATGATTCATTTCTTAATGTATTTTGAATTTTTTGATATAAAATGCGTATATTCAATATTGTGATATTTGTGGCAATTATTATATTTCAACTTATGTATGTAAATATATTCCTTATTTATTACTAAGTTATAATAAATATTGTAGACCTACGACACTGGGTGGACCGCAACACCTTGAAAAAATTAGACGTAGCCCGTGCCCTGAAAAAGTCTTCTCACCCCTACTCTAAAATAACGGCTAGCAACCAAGGTTTGGAAAGAAGCTCTTCGCGCTTATGTATACATTAAAAACAGAAGCTGTCATAAATTAATAGAGTGTAAAACTCCCATTGAAATATGGTTTTGGATATTAATCTTTCATTAGGAGTCGTAGAATATTCGTTTCGTTAGTATATTCTTACTTTCCGTGTATTTTAAGTTCCGAGTGGAAGAGGATATATGGTATGGTTATAAGAAGAAAAAAAAGTCGTAGAAAGGATTTATGCTAAAAATCGCGAAACAAACAAAAAAATGTTGCAAAAACTTTATTCGATAAAATTAACTATAATTTATATGAACTGTATAAAGACACATAATGAACGTAAATTATTCTAGGATGCTAGACGAAAAAAGATCGGACCCTATTGCAGGAAAATCTAGAACGAAAATTGAGAGGTTTTATCCTCCTAGTAAAGAACGATTTAAATCAATAAACGATAGATGCTACAGGTATTATGAAAAAAAGTTTGAGCTTTATTCCGAAGGTTTTAATTTTAAAGCTTCAATGGAAAATTCACATTTAGAACAAAAATCAGGTAGTTAAGTAGAATCTTCTTTAGATTTCGTAGATGGATAAAGCAATGTAAAGCATGTTTTTCAATACGAAATATACAAGGCGGTCAGAATTAAAACACCCCTACTCTGAGCCCTCTATGCAGTGGACTACTCAGTGTAAAGGCTCCAAAATTATTGAAGATATTATTCATGATATGGGGATACGGATTACGCGAAAAAGAAACTAATTACAAAAACACCGGTAGAGGACACTGTACAAAAGTTTAGATTTAGTTATATTAATGTCCCGTTTGAAGCAACACTAGGGCTATTTTGGGACGGACCTCGTAATTTTGAACCATGGTCAGATGACGAGGACGACACCTGAGATGGCACCCCCTCTCCCCACCACACCACACCAGCGGGAAGACGTTTGGTCAAGACGGATTTAACGTGCAACAGACCCCCTTACACGACGGTTCTTCGGTGGAATCGGGTCTCGAACCAGAAACCTTACCACCAGGCCACCGCGGCCCCCTGTACAACAAAAAAATATGCTTAAAAGACTCAAAGTACACATTTGATTCGAACGTATCAAACGTTCAATCACAAGAACCTTTCCCTTTTTCAAGATATAAAATCGGCATTCTGTAGACTGCTCATTCTTCAACGGATCGTAATGGGTTGATCGAGATGTTTCTCGCATCTAGAGTGATATTGTCGTTCAAATCTACTCAGGTTACCAGACTTCCTCGATGAACAAGATTTTCTAAGTATCCCCAAAGCCAAAAATCTCGGGGATTAATATGTGTAGAACGAGATGGTTAGGTTGCCGGAAACGCGAACCTAATTACTCTATCACTAGACAACTTTTGGCGAAGAGTCCAATTTGTGGAGGCGCTCCATCTTGCATAAGGGTACTTGAATCAAGATACTGGCGCTGTTGCACTTGAGGTACAACAAAGTTTTTGAGCATGTTTCGGCACCCCCTGGTGCTTTGCATAAATTCTCAAGTCGACAAAAATCTCGAAGTGCAGATGCAGCATTTCCTTTATTTTCATTAAATAAATTCACAAGCAAAGCGCGAAGCCATTGCTGATAAGAATGACATTTTCCCAGCATTATCCCGTTTTATGCTCAGAACAGTAGCAGCAAAACAAGGCTATATGCACATTTTTTTGCTTACAGTGCGAAATTGCAGTTACAATGGCAGTTTAAATTTCTTCACTTTTTTATCTTCTTTTTTCATATCAGCAATAGAATTTATAAATTCCATATCGCATGTGTTTCTTTTTTGTGTGTGTGATTATTTGTGCCTTTGGAGCATATTTTCTGCTGTATATCACTATCTATCTGTGTTTCTGGAACTAATGTTTTTCGTGTAATCCGTTTCCCCGCGTCTTGAATACTATGTTCAACAATTTTGGAGCCTTTACACTGAGTAGTTCGCTGTATAGACAGCTCAGAGTAGAGGTGTTTTAATTTCGACCACCTTGCACATTACTGAAATACCAAGAAAATTTAAAGAAAATTTCTCTATTTAGAAATGATATAAAACTATGTCAGAGAAATTAAATTAATGCATAATAGAAAGATATGGAATCTGGTCAAATCAAATTTGAATACGAAAATTTTAAATTCCATTTTGCATATGAAAATTTTAAGTTTACTAGATGAGTAGCACTAAGGCTTTAGACAAAGATTTGGTATTAAATTTACATACCTCTTTCCAAAACTTGAAAATGTTGAGAAAATAAAATTTCTACTTGCTTTGCTAGCATGGACTTTAAGATGGAGCAAGGATACAAACAAGGATGCAAAATTTATGTTTTTATGCTTTATAAGAATATTATCTACATCTTCTACATTCGTTCTTTATATTTTTATCCAGTTCATAATCACTCTACACCAAAGTGGCAGGCTGCGGAACTTCGAATCAAATCAAATTTTTATAAACCTTTGTATGAAAATGGATTGTGAAATAGAATTTTGCACTAGAAATAATTGTATTTTATTGGTATGTGTTGAATTTGTTATCTTCGGCAAACTGCAAAGTGATTCGAAATTCCATTTAGATGTATGAAAATAAAAGATAATTTGCAAATCACAGAGTTTAGATCAGTTAAGTATACATTTGGTGTGATTTTTGAGTAAATAAGGCATAGTGTATATTCGCTTCAGAATGTTACTTGCTTATGCTAAGATTCATTGAAATCGCATTGAAACCCGTTTAATTCATGACAATTTGTTTCATTTCTTAGCGTTCATTTTTATTAAAATTAAAATTTTATTCTGCTTATTTGTCGCCTTCGAGACCAGCTGATTCACTGGAGATATTAGTTATATTTGACTTCAATTAAACCGTTTAGCTATGACTTTGTCCATGATTCTCTCCAATTATTGTGCTTTAAAGTTATGCTATGTTAATAGTTTTTTTCTAGGTTCTATTCATTTACATATGAGCTTTTCTAATAGAGACCATTTTCATGACATCATAACTCTTTTATACTCGATACATTTTTTTTTAAATTTAGTGGTATTTTACCCTCAATTTTTTATTTGACCTGTATACCTGGATACAGAATACCGGTATTTTGAGCCATTTGAACAATTTTGTAATACTGGTATTCACAAGTTTAAATACTGTTTTTTCGGTATTTGCTAGAATTTTTTTTAATTGTCTCCATTATATGTTTAGGGATCGCCAACACAGAAAAATAGTATACGTTTTTGTTTTAGTCTCCCTAACGGGCAAAATTAATTAGACTGTGAATACAAAGTTGCATCGTACAATCAAGAGAAGTGATAAAATATGTGAATCATCCAAGGACACTGGTCAAAACTATCCTATTACAGCTCCGAGCGATGCTGCACACGCGCAGGATTCATAGTCTGATATTCGTATCTGTGAAAACAAGGTTGTAGTTGTGAAGAAAGTGCGTAATATTTCGATATTTTTTAGATTGGTGAGTTTGTTTTTCACATTGCATTTGCATTACTTTAAGTTGATTAAGTTGATTGGTGCAAATCAGCAATTGTTCAATTTGGAGTAATAGATGTATTATACCAAAAAAATGAACAGAAGAATCCAAATACTGTGGGCATAGAAACTTCGGATTCCGACTTAGAAGAGAGTCAGAGTGATGTTGACAATGAAGATAATGACAATGTAATTGTTGAAGATATTGCTAATGAGGATGAAATATTAACCCATCAAGTATTGCTCCCTATAATTTATTAAGTTCGAAAAATTTTTAAGATATTTAAACGTACCCCTATAAAAAATGCCATATTACAAAAATATATACTAACTGAAAATAAAACAGAATATATGTTAATATTAGATTCTAAAATAAGTTGTAACAATTAACTAATAATGATGGAACGGTTTTTGAAACTGAGAATTCCAATCCAAAAAAGTAATAATCAACTTAAACTGGCAAATTAATTTTTCAGATAGTGAATTCGACTTAATATCTAGAACTGCATCAGCTCTACTTCCAATAAAATTTGCTGATGAGGCATTATGTCGGAGAGATTCTAATTTATTAACAGCTAATGCAATAATAAATTTCATATTGCAGTCACTGAAAGAACAGCACGCATCACTTATCTGAAGAACTATATATTACATTGAGAAATCGCACAGGAGAAAGGCATACCGAAATTGAAAATGTCTTACAGTATTTACATAATTATAATGATTTTAAAAATGAAAATTAAAAAGAAGAACAGAGACTAACCAATTCAAATCTGCTCAAATTTATAGTAAATTTTCTTAAAATTTTTTATCCACAAACCTATCCATATTCAGAAGAATTCGGTTCAGCTATCGAAGATTATGATGACACTAATGTCGATAGTGAAAGGAATTGTCTCTTAAATAAAAATTGGAATTAGCGATAAATAAAAAAAATTTCAACAAACCAAAATACAATACAGAAATAATTTATATCCAAACCATCCGACAAGAAATCGATTTATTTGAAGATCAGGTATTTACAAGTAAATACTTGTGCGTTTTCGACAGCTGGTAACTTTTGCACAAAATTACGTTCCAGTACATGACAGTACAATTGATGCATTTTGTTTTTTAAGATCTCATTTCAAAAGTCTGTAATTGTACCACAGACTGAATAGTGATATTTACACTTTTTTGTGATTTAAATAAATAAAATGTTTCTTTACTTTTTTGTGATTCTTTATATAGTGTTATAATTTATGTTACAAATTATTTTTGTGATATTTACACTGTCTAATTAAACTGTCAAACAAATCAAAGAAACGCCTGTGTTTTCTTTTTTTTTTTTTAAAGTTTCTACTAACAGTATTAAAACCGGTATCCCGGTATTAAGATCTAAAAAATACTGAATACCGGTATTGAACTTTTGGCCCGATATTGCAATCGCTAGTTGTAAGGCAACGTGCTCTACAAAGTGTCGATTTGTTACCTTGGCATGCGAGATCACCAGATCTATCTCTAATTGAGTCCTTATGGGATATCATTGGACGACAATTCCAGCAGCATTCACAGCCAGCACGGACAGTTCCAATATTGACAGAACAAGTACAACAAGCATGAAACCCCATACCACAAAGTGACATTCGGCACCTGTATGACACAATGCATGCATGTTTGCAGGCTTGCATTCAAAATTCTGGAGATTACACCGGCTAAAATTTGAAATGCATTTTCTTGAGCTTAAATTAACTTGTAAAATTAAAAATTTAATCAATCATACATGTTAGCTAGATAAATGTATTGCCCAAATTTTATTACTCTACTATAATTTTTTCTTGGTGTTGGGTTTTTTTTCCGTGCATAGGATTTTTTTCAGTGTATATATATGAGAGGTATAAATAGTATTTAATCTCTTTCTGACTTTATTAGTCAAGTGAAATTTAGTAATAGATAATATTTTTTGTTTTTCCGTCTTCAGCAAAAATTTCTTGATTGTCCGACTTGTGAGCAGTCAACATACAACCGACCATGCGAAAAACACACAATATATTAGCGAATTTCATAGCCATCAGATGAGCGATACAAAAGCTCACAAAATAGGAACAAACAAAAATTTATTCTTATACATTAAATATAATATTTGTTCTATGCATATGACCTTCGAGCAAGTGCAAACAATAAGTTGCCAAAGTTTTATCATTATTGGATGAACGGTACGGTGGTGCATAAAATACGAACAAACTTACATTCTTTTTGTGTATTAGATTATATACAGGGTGTTTCAGTGAACCGTTTCAGAACTTCTTAGAAGGGTAGAGTACATCCTGACAACTCGAAATCATAGAGCAATGTGGGGTCGGAAATGCTTTCCTGAAGCGGTGTTGTACACAGAAGCACCATAAAGAAAAGAGACCGTAAATGAGAAATCGTTTTAATAATACATGAAAAGAAGCAAAAGAAATATGGATTAAAGTAAGTGTTCGAAGTTTCTTCCACGGGCTACAATGCACGCCTCACATCTCCGACGCATGGACATCCGAACATTCTGGAATACTCCAGGCATATCTCGAATCTCTCCGGCAGCTACTGCGATTCTTGCAACGAGCTCCTCAGAAATGCCAACAGGGGCGTCATAAACTAGAGATTTCATATGACCCCAGAAATAAAAATCAAGACAAGTCGGGTAACCGAGCAGGCCAACGCACGGGACCCCCACGTCTGATCTACCGTTGAACAAATGTGACATCCAGGTAGTAACGAACATCTCCGCTATAATGGGCAAAGGCTCCATGGTGTTAAAACCACCTTGTCTGTTGCGTCGATGCAGAAATCTGTTCATCTCTCAAAAGTTGTGGCAATACTTGCTGCAGAAAGAGCAAGTACGTAGGTCCGGTTAGACGACCCGGTAACAGGTAAGGTCCGATGAGGTGATCTCCCACAATACCGGCCCATACATTGACCGAAAACTGATTCTGCGCTGCACGACGTCGTATTGCATGCGGGTTCTCGATTGCCCAGATATGGTCGTTATGCGTGTTGAAAATCCCTTCTCTTGTGAAGGATGCCTCAACGAAAACAACACTTCAGCAGGAAAAGGGGGATTTGTAGCACATTTTCCCAGATACCACTGTGCGAAAGCAATACGAGGTACATAATCCTCCCGTTTTTGTCTGGACACACTGCACGTGAAACGGATGCATGTCTTCTGCTCGGAGAATCCTCCAGACGCTGCAATGGGAAATCCCGACACCGTTTGCTGCACTTCGTGTACTCGTTCTTTGATTCCCCTGTACATGCTGCAGCACATTCTGTTCGGCGTCTGCAGTCCGTGTTGTTCTTACCCTGTCCCTGTGATCTCTTTCTAATGGACCTGTCTCAGCTAACCTCTGGTGCAATCTTGGAAAGAAATTGTGACTGGGAATACACCTCATTGGCTATCGTTCAGCGTACAAACGCTGTGCGGCCGGCCCAGTACAATTTGCAGCCCCGTACGCCAAATGCATATCGGCTAACTCTCCTATCGTGTAATCATCCATCCTACTAACTTGGCGTTCTTGTGTGAAATGAAGATTCCTTGCACGAAATATCGGACTTTTCGCACAATGCCATCTACCGCGTCAGGAAAGCATTTCTGACTGCCCATGGGTATATGATTTTGGTTCGTCAGGATGTACCCTACCCCTCTTAGAAGTTCTGAAACGGTTCACTGAAACATCCTGTATGTATCTCTCTCTTTGTGCGCCTTTTTGTGTGTGTCTCTGTGCTATGCTGTTAATAAAGACTTTCATTCCAATAAACGTCGTAAAGATTTCTTTGCAGAACCTGAGTTTGAAAAAATAGCTATAAAACACTAGGCTAGAAATGGATCTGTCATTCGACGGCAGTAGCATGTTATAACTACTGGATCGAGCATTAGTGGTTAAACTGTTCTATAAGAGCGGTGAATCCACGACTAAAGCATTGCGACAGTTATGGACAGTGAAAGTTATTAAGGCGAAAAAAAAACCAATTTCATTGAATGGGATATTGAATTTAGTTCGCCGTTTTGAGGAAACGGGAAGATTAGAGAATCGTTCACGAAGTGGCAGACCATCCGTCAGCGCTGACCGCGTCCCTGTTGTCCAAAGGGTCAGGAGAAATGTGACAGCCGAGACTTCAACGGGGAGTTCCAGTGCACGTGAAGTAGGTAAAATAACAGGAATTCCGGAAATGCCGATCCGACGCATTCTGCATGAATCTTGAAACTGCATCCGTACAAGATAGAGGCATTACACCAGTTGTTGCCAGCAGATTGCGAGAAGACACAAGCCTTTGCAACATGGGTGCTCGCACAAATGGAACGTGACCCACACTGGTTACTGAACATCATGTGGACAGATGAAACACACTTTTCATTGCATGGTGACGTCAATACGCAAAACAGTCGTATCTGGGCAGCTTCAAACCCTCGTGCGTACACGACAAACCACTACATTCTCCACATGTGATTGTTTGGTGCGTTACCACGTTATACCTGCTTTGCAGCAAAGACGTGCATTATCTTCCATCACCTTCATGCAGAATGGTGCCCCGCCCCACTTTGCTAGTTCCGTTAAGACGTTCCTCTTAGACACATTCACTGAGGACTGAGTGATAAGCAGAGGATGTAAGAATGAGTGGCCCTCACGATCGCCAAATCTTTCTCCAGCGGACTTTGGGTTGTGGGGATGCCTGAAGTCTCGTGTCTATCGGGGCTCTTCTGCCACTTTGATGGAACTGAAAGATGCCATTCAATTGGCCGTTAGTGGCATCGATTCCGACATTTTACAGGCAACTGTAATAGGCGTAGTTACGCGCCTCACTTGCTTAATACCTTGTGGTGGCGGTCATGTTGAACATCTTTTGCTTTAAAATAAAATGTACTATAATGTTACTGTGCTCTGTTTTTCTGATTTGCATAAACCGTCTAGGTATGACCGTGTGACCACCATCCATCGGTCATTTTTAAATACACTTTTTAAATGGAAATAACGAAATCCAAAGGCTCTTTGAACATATTCCCGCAAACCACAATTTTTTTTAGGCATTACTTTTTTTACTATGATTTTTTGAAGTTTGCACGAATTTATGCCGCATCCGGAATATAGAACTAATAAATACAGGTGTAGTCGCGATTAAAGTGATTCGTAATTACTAAAAAAATATATTGAAGTATTGATGCATTAAAAAGATATAAAAATTTGAGAAAGAATCATTATCTGAATGCATCTGTATCAAATCACTAAAGGGCATTCTCGAAACCAGTTCACTTTGCACACTTAAATAATATTAAAAAAAGAAAGAACGACATACCGCGAGTGCAGATATTCCCAGCCTATCTATTAAAATCAGCAGCTTGCAGCAAAAACATGGATAAAAAAAGATAAAATAAATATGCCGTAGTGACATCACGACTCAATAGCAAGGCCTTACCCAAGGAGGAAGAAGTAAAACAACCGTCCAGGAGAAAGTTCGAAATAAACAAGCAACAAATAACCGTTAAGGTTTGCAGATAACCGGGAGGGGTCTGGCGGCAAGGTTAGTAACCTCGTCGGCTGGTATTTCTGAACTGCCCCTGGTATGGTACGCAGCAAACATTCGAATAAATCCAGACTGTCATGTGGTGCTTTGGAACCAAGGTTCATGTCGAGATCTCCATAGGGGACATTCGTTTACTTTCCTGTTTTGAGTGATTTTTTTATAACTGGAAAATTGATTTGTGCAAGATAAAAGTATCATGAATGTGTTAAAATTATCAGGAAGTAAAGTAAATTTGATCTTTCAAATACAAGCTGATTTTTTTTATTATTATTTTTATAAAAAAATCATTGTATTAAATTGGATCGAAAGAGCTAGATTTATAAGAACAAACTGACAGTTGTTGACTTTTAAAAGTTCAAATATTTAATTTTAAGTAACACTATGAAAACTTATGTAAATTGTAATTTAAAACAGACTACTGCCTTTAAAATTCTATAGTTAATATTGTATATTCATATGATTTAATTTTGATAAAAATTACGTTAAAAAGTATGTATTTTTCAGCTGATTCAAATACTTCCGTTAAATCTATCGTAAATCATTCTACATTCTCTGCAAGTGTGGTATGAAAGTTTGGAGAACGGATGCCAGGCTTAGATTCCATCTGACCACAATTCTGAATTACAGTGTTTGAATATAATCATCGCCTAATTTCAAATCAGTAGCTTTAAAAATGTAACTTAACTAAGTTATCCTATTTCAAATAAATTCTGAGATAAAAATGTGACTTTCATGTGAAGCGGGGCGGGGGAAAGAGGAGGATACATCTCTAATTATTTTAGTGTATTACTGTAATAGTTAACTTATTTAATTAAATCTATTAACTATTCAGAGTGAATTTTCCTTTGAATGTTTCCAGTCTGCTTGGGAAAGTTAAAGGGGAAAATGATTTATTTTTATTTGTTTATTTATTTTGCTTCGCGAACGAAAGAGGGGGAGGAGAAGAACCACTTCTGTCAAGGACGACTTTTTCTCAGTCTTGACGTCTTTCTACTATATAGTATATAGCCAAAGATATTAGAAAATGGATTTAAATATTTAAACGGAAAAATTTTTGGAAACCCAAAAGTTTTCAAATGAAAAATAAAGATGAGTAATTAATTTTTTTTTAAAAAAAGGAAAAACATTAAAAAATTATTTAAAACATAAAAATTCAACATTAAAAATTTGAAAATTTTTAAAATCAAATTAATTATAAAATAGATGCTTCATTTTCATCGTTGGAAACCTAATACTATCAAATCAGAATTATTATTTCTTTATAAACATTTTAATAAATTATACTGTGGGATTGTTAAGGAGTTCAGTAAAAAGTTCGAGTTATTAGTGTAACAGTTATTTATTTAACAGGTTGCGTTACACACAGACAATTTACATACAAAATTTCAGAATAATTTTAGGGTATACAAACAAGAGCATGGATCAAAGCATGCAGCATATACCATCACCTGATGTGAACTGAGTCATAGCACCACAGAGGGCGCTGTCTCTGACTCCATCAATCAGTTATGGTTAGTATTACAAGAGCGGTTGCAATACCAAACTAATTGAAAGATGTAAAATTTATGTTTAGCAGGTATATGTAGCTGCACATCTTTGTACCATTGGCTACTGCACTCAACAACAGCACTGCACAAGATTCCAGTAATCATAAATAATAACTGTCCTTTTTATTTGCTAATATATGTTTTATATTCGAACTCCACAATTATTATTATTGTTATTATTGCATAGATAATTGCATATTAAAGAGTTTAAAAAAATATAGAGTAGTCTAGAAAGGGTCTGGTGACATGAAAAATTTTACGAGAGCCATTTTTATGCAGTTTTTTTAGCATTTTGAAAGCAATCAATGGCAATCATCTCTTCGAAATTCCCTAATACACCCCTCTTCCCAACTTAGAAATAGTAAATGGTGAGCAAATCTGTGAATCTCATGAGTGCTCAGATTTTTATTTTCAGAATCCCATTCATAAACATTTTGTACTTCGTAGTGCAATAAAAAGAAAACGAGCATGCATTTGGGCGTTTTTTAATTTACTCGCTGAAACCGAAACATTTGTCGCAGGATTAAAGGTTTAGTAATAAGGTTCTATACCAAATTTCTTTTATTCATTTATTGCGCTTCTTTTATTTATGTATTGCATTTATAAATTATCGCACATTTATAAATGACACGCACCCAGATTCACAGTCTGAAAAAAGGGG
>JAPMOR010040120.1:61042-126798 GCA_026543865.1 Argiope aurantia
AAAATATCCGATTGCTTTAATTAATAAAATATCCGATTGCTTTAATTTATAAAATATCCGATTGCTTTAATTAATAAAATATCCGATTGATTGGTCTTGAATTAAAAGATGTCAAAATCCGGTTGATACGGAACACTCAAGATGCCATAGTGTTCTGTTTAATTTCCAATACAATTAAACCATTGTGATAATAATGTCGTGGTTATTCTTCCTTTCTTTGCTTCCAATCGGCGCTCTGTAGTCTGCTGTGTTTGTAATATTGTTGCCAATCTTTCTGTACTTATTTTGTGTGCTCATTTTTTGCATTTTAATCGGTCGGAATTTCATTTTTGCATTTCCTCGTGAATGCTTCATTATGATAATTTAAAAGAAAGTTCATTTTGGTAGCAGCAATTTTGATTTGTAGGAAGCAGTTTATTATCACATATGAAAAAAAGACTACAAAAAGATTTGACTTTAAATATTCACCTTACTGCTACTTTATTTGTGTAAGTTTATTTTATTATTTTATAGATGCATTCAAATAATTAGTTTGTTTCCTATATTACTTTTTAGTAATCTTGATACATTGAATAATTTTATACTATTCTTTGCTATTGTATTTCCCATATAAAACAAAGTTTTTTTTTCCTACTTGCCACCTTATGGCAGCTAGCTAATTCACCGAGAATGTTAATTGTTTTCAATAATATCTCTTCCGCATAACTTAAAGTTCGTAATTCCTTCAACGAAGCAAATCAGCGATATACATTAAAACCAAAATGGTTTAATACCCTTATGTCTCTTCTGTTTATTGTTTACATAGACATTTCTTATGAAGTCACCGGAATTTCTAAGTCTATATATTCGAGATTCCGAATCTCATGCATGACACAGTCTTAAGGTTAAGACCCTTAAGATAAGAAGTAGATAAGTAAAATCCTCACTGTTTTCTAAATATGTTTGATAAGACCGTGGAACTTACAAAAAATTAGATTTCATAAATTTTTACTTTCTCTTATACGTAGTGTAAAGAAAGAATTGTAATCGTCAAAAAATTCGAATTCTAGATTTTGGCGTTTTAGATCTTTCCGCGTTCGGAAAACACATTTTTGGAAAATGTGTGTCTGTTAGAAACAAAGATAACTCAAGAACACTTTGAGCTAGACGAACGAAATTTGGCATACAACCTTAACACCAAATTTATAGATTTTTATGAAAAGTTAAATGAAATCTATTTAGAGGTAGTATGTCCCTTCGGTTGTTCTAATATACGTTAACACGATTATTAGAAAATGAATACAGCTAGATGGATAAAATTCGGTAAGTGTAAACTATAGTGTAGACACTTCTCAACTTTTGAGCCCACTCCAACTAGGAGGAGTCTGCAGTCTGTGCTTTCAGAAACACGTAAACGCGATGACTCCAAAAACTCAATAATTTAAGTACATCAAATTTGGTATGTATATTTTTGATTACAATTGCAGTTCTGCGTTAATCGATTGAAAAAAAAAAACTCGTCTGAAACGCAAATTCGATTTTTGGATACACGTACGCGCATTCTAGGGACTAATCGCTCAAAAACTTGCCAAGGATCACATCATGGCTTTTATAATAGAGCAAAATTCATGCTAAAGTTTAATATTCCATAACTATAGTGCGTCAATGCCATGCATGGTGTATTTTGGGAAATACCTTTGTTAAAGAGCGCACGAGAAAGTTTTGGATAGATTACCCGCTGGTTGAGAAATATTTTCATTGACTCAAACAAAATAAAATCATTTAAATCATTTTTTTTCAATTGCATATCTCTAATGGTTTAAAAATTAATTATTGGGCTGCAATGAGAACTTATAATCTATATAATATGCATATGTTTAAAAGTCGACAGCTCATAAGTTAACTTATAAAATAAAAGTGTAAACAAATGGAATCATTTTTGCATTTTTCTCTTATTTTCCTTTCAAATTTCTATAGTCATGCCAAAAATTTATTTTATTGAATCCGATTGAAATTACATACAATAATATTCATAAACATTACGAATCTGTTAAGCTGAATTTTTATTTATTTCTGTTCAGTAAAATATTTCTGTTATTTATAATAAAACATATCCTGATTTTTTCAGATTTGATTTGATTAAATTATTGCATTAAAAGACAGGTAGAAATTTTTTAACCCCTTAACCTAAGGGTACAATGATCGGGCCAAACATAAATATTACAGGCATCGTCCGTGATGCGACCGTCGGCGTTTGTAATTTGCTCCATCATAAATCATACCATATACATCATACCATTAAAGATTATTAACTTTTTTCTTATTGATTTTTGCATAAATGGTAATTACGTGAATTGTTTATTTAGGAGTTACAAAGAAGTGTTATTGTTTTATGTTATATTTTAGATACTGTTATTAATAATTCTTTTGTATATTTACCACAATTATTACATCAGGTTGTAATTACCTATCAAATATCCCACAAAATAAAACCAGTTGTGTCTTATACACAGTATTTGCATTTCGTAATTCGTGCACGTGCAACTTAGAACCGATTTGCCATACCGATGAATGGCTCGAAGTCAGCGCGACCTCGTTTACGTTTTCGGCCTGAACTCTTAGAACTGAAATCGTAGGTTAAAATACGTTTCATAAACTCAAGTAGATTTAAAATTTCAAAATCGAATTTTCCGAAGTTTGAACTCAATTTTTTTTCATATTGTAAACTTACTACGTATATAAAAAATAACAGTAAAAGTAGATCTCAAATTCTTTAATTCGGTTTTGCACTTTTTTGTGATTGCTTTCAGTATTCGTGACTTGCCTGTTTCCCCTCTCTATAATTACGAAAGTAGATATAACTCTGACACGGGGTATTGTTAAGAACAATTGGTCCAATCAAGAGTTAACAGCGCTAAAGACTGGTTCTAATGATCTAACAACAACTTGAAACCTTAGAAATGACACTTTTAAACAGACTTCTCATAAAACCGTGACCGTTTTTTAATTTACTTTTTTCTAATAACGCAATTTTGCGAAAAAATGCGTAAAAAACTATTTTTTAAAAAGTTGAACATATTATTTCATATATAAAAATAAATGCAAAATTTAAGCGCAAGTATACTGGCAAGTACCAAAAAGTAGCATATAAATTAATAAAGAATTAAAAATATTAATTTCGCTTTCCAGAAATGGAATGTTTTGTAATTAAAAATGTTTGTTATAAAATTAAGAACATTTCATTATTACAAAAGTATGCAAGGCCTAAAAACTGATATCTAAACGTTTAACGTCCATACTTTTAATTCCTATTTAAAAAATAAATCAATCGAAGAATTATATTTTATATTGTTTGAATAAATAAATATATGTTTAAAGAAGTTACAAATTCTAACATTTTATACTGTCCTCATCCCCTGTCATAATTAATAGTGACTCTCTAAAACATACAATAAAAAAAATCCCGTCTTTTTTGACTAAAAGGGATCGAGTTGTAACAGTTGTTTTATTTAGATAGGTATGGTAAGAAAATTTATTTCGAGGAACAATTTGAGAAAGTTGATCCATTTTAGTCGTAGAAAAATAGAATTCTCGTTTTCTCTTTTGTTTAAAATGTGTTAAAAATATTTTAATAAATATAAATGATATGATAGGGGGACTATATGAAATATTATATTTCGTATCTTTTTAAGAAAAACATTTATTAACTTAAACATAAAACACAATTCTTTCGCCGCTTGAAATATTTTTTTCAACTGGAACATTTTGTATTTCTTTAATGTTCTTAAATTTAGCATTTGAGCCACGAAAATAATGAACATCTATGTAATATTCGCACATTTAAAAAGTAAAAAAATTTATAACTTATATTTTAATATATGGAAATATTTTTGCATTTTTTCATTTTTTTTTTCTCAAAATTTATTACGCATTTAAAAAGAATTATTTTATTGAATTCATTACGTAATGCTTATCAAATAATATTTATAAACATTACATATCTGCCAAGTCTATTTTTTTTATTTATTCCAGATTAGTAAAATATTTTACTTATTTATAATGATAAATATCTTGAAACTGATATTTTTGAGTATGGAACTTTAAATATATTTTTTAAAATTTTAATTCGATTATATTGAAATATAAATGAATTCAATATAATTATTGAATTAATAGCAAATCATATGCTAATTATGACGAGACGCTATTTAGAATTATTTTTCTGTTCGACTTTTCTTTATGGGTTTAAAGACTTTCGCTATTTCAAGATATTTTCGATTAGTTATTTAAAAAATTGTTTCAATTAAACCTTAACGTATATTATATTTTACATGTGTTGTAACAATTCCACGGAATATTATTTATAACTCGCTTTTCGAATTTCTTGCCGTGAATGTTCCATTTTTCTTAATTGTTAAACTGGTAAGATTTTCTGAACTTTATTTGGGGTTTTCTACATATTCGGGAGCTGGAAGAAACTTTTTATTTTATCCCTACCCTGATTGTAACAAACATCTGATTATTTATCCACTACCCACTCCATCATCCACTCAGTTTGTATCGGGCAACATTTTTTCTAATAATAATGCAGTGAATTTATGATGTCGATTTGAATTTGAAATGACTACCTATCTTTCCGTAGAATGAAAGATGGAAATTTCGTCTCATAGAGAAACGCAACATGCACTTGCATTCTAAATACCAAAATGCAGATATATTTGCTGTGTGGCTGTGACCTCCCGTGAATAAATTATATGCTTCCATCACCTAAAAAGAGAAGTATTCTAGCACTCTTCTGACTTTCTGATTTAAATATTTATACAAAGAGTACATTATTTTAATCGTGAAAAATTTTAAACTCTAGATATCGTGAATCTCCATGCCTAAAACCTCTCTTTTCCGAAAAAATACATTTTTGGAATTATGTCCATCTATCTGCAAGCATAATAATTTAATAACTTTTTGAGCTAGATTGATAAAATTTGGTACATAGCTTTTAAACCAAATTTGTAGATTTATATTAATGGATGAAAAATAAAGCATATCCGTTTGAGTAGAACTGAAAACAATAATTGCATAAACTTGAAGAACTCGATAGAAAAATGCCTAAAATGTAGATACTAATCAAAGTCTGAATCGAATCGAACCGTCTGTAGCTCTAAAATTTCGCTGCGTGTGTATGTGATAGCTCAAAAACGTAAGCAATTTGAATAAATGAAATTGGGTGCAGTTTTAGGTCCTGAAGTGTATAAGCCTTATTTAATTTTTAGTCAAATACATCAAAAGGTTGACAGTCTTTCTTTCAATATATTTTTATGCATGTAAACACGCTAACTTAAAAACACAACATCTTAAATAAATAAAATTTGGTTTGTGATCTTCATGTTAAAATTTTGTGTTGTTTCGGTCGAAAAAAATCATCCACTTTCATTGCATCCTCAATTTAATCCCACATCATTGCTATATCCAACAGAAAACTGAGAACTTATATATTTATTCATTTTAAATTGTTTATTAGCCTATCATGAATGCTTCTCGTGATATTACACGAGAAGCCTTCAATTATATCAGCGCATACGGGCTTCTACAACCGTATTTATTGAAATTTTCACAAACAATTCACTTATAATTATGGCATTGTGAGAACTGGCATTGTCATGATGATCTGTTCACCATTTTATCATCTATGCTTTAGATCGCCACAAACCAAAGATGTAAGAAAACTTGTTTAGTATTATTTCTAATTTCTAAAAGATATTTACTTAGCTTTAATTCTGTGATCATTTTCTACATATTGATAATGAGTTAGATGGTCTCCCAGGTTCTGATTCATCAATGACGAACTATATTCCCTTTTTAACATTTCGCACCGCTCAAATGTGCTTGTTTTGTATAATAATTTCAAATTATCCTCTTGAAAAAACAAAACAATGTATTTTTCCTTCACCAATTCGAAAATTCAAAAAATTAAAATTCTTACCTCATTAAAAAAAATATTTTCATACTATAATAAGAAATCAAATGCCGAGAGTTACCATATTTATGTAATTCTTAAAAACAGTAATGAACGTTAGCAAATGATTCCTAGCATATATATATGTAGGACTCAGGAATCACTACTATTTAGAATCACGCACATTAAATTACATTTAGGATGTACAATTACATTAACATAAAAGAAATGAACATTAAATAGATTTCGTCGAATACGTCGTAGGATTAATTCACATGTTCCGTCGCGTCTTTCGTTCAGAGACCCGTCTCGTCTCACACGTCCTGACTTTCGTTCAGACCCGTCTCGTCTGCACTCCGTCTAACAAGCATCAACGCCTGTTGGCCAGCAGATGGCGCTCGTCATCAGGCGTTCGTCACTACATATATATTTAAATATTTCAGATGCTTTGTAAGCACATTTTACGAATAAATGAGTCATGCATTGAGGTTTGCAATACGTTCAACCGAACATTGTTTATAGGTCATTAGTATGGTATGGCAGAATATCATTTGTTTATTTACTTTAGCTTAATTCTATCAATAGCTCTTTTTCAAGAAACCCGAGTTTTGTGAATACGAATTGTAAATAAATGTGACTAAAAATGGAACACGAATGTATCATATAGAATTTTTCTTGCAGATTGAGAATTAACAATGCTTTATTAGCAGATTTTATTCTCTGCTTATTATACTGGATGATAGGTTAGCGGTAACTCAAAGATATTTCATCTCCGAAAGAAACTATTCCTTGCATGCTATCAAGAAATTTTAAATTTTTTTACTTTACTAAAATAATGCACCTTACTGTGTGTTATGGTTAGATTTATTGCTGACTTGAAAGAAAAACCTTTTATTCCAGTGAAATTCAAAATGAAAATACTTTCCTTTTTGTTGCTCTAAATTAACATTTCAAAAGATATTTTGTGTCCTCCGATAGTCTAAACGTACGAAATTGCAAGTGTAGCTCTTATACCCAGCATCACTTAGAAACGTGCCCATTTTGCGAGGTTTTAACAATCAAATATGATTCTGTTTCCACGAAATAAAGAGTTCTCAAGAAAGTGTTTGATGTTTGACTTGTCAACCTTGTCACAGTTAGTTAATCGTCAACCAACTATATATGGATATGGTACACATTGAATTTAGTCCAGAAGACCTTAAGCCTTTGAAAACTGTTGCGCAAAAAATCCGAATCGAATGATGTCTACAAAGTCTTCATCAAGAGTGACAGCACGAGCCCCAAAAAACCATGTATAAGTTTGTATCAATTGAAAAAGAAAACATTAAAACTTTTTTTTAGAAATGTAGATTTATTTCGAAAACTTAGTAATACAAAAACGAACCGGGACAATAGAATATTACAGCTTTCTTCTACATTTAGTACCTCTTTTCTGCTAACTATTTTCCTATTCCATTTCCACAATGAAATGACAGTCTGAATTTCTATTTAGTTCTAATTTCAGTGAGTTGGCTATTTCTTTTCCATAGTGAATAATTTCAAAACTCAATAATTGAATTGTTAGTCATTCTGGGTCTCACAGGAGGCTCTTTACGGAAATGAAAATAATTGCTCGTACGGATACGTATTTCCAAATACAGAGAACTAATATTACTGAATATTGTTGGAGGGTTTTCATACATGGTTGGTAAATATTTGTATAAATCCAGCATCCCGGTTTTACTGAATTTTGCTTTGATATTCGAATAGCATTGGAGCTCGTTTGCGTTGATCAAGGTAAAGTGGTAAAAATCGGTGAGTGTTGGATGTTCTGGTCGTTATTAATAACTATGTATCATTTAGGAATTTTAAAAGTAATAATTTTTTATTAAAATTTTATTATATACTCTCATGTTTACTGAACTACGAATCTAAAGCCCTTGATTTTCATTTTAATCATTTAATCAGCGCGCAGTAGCATTCCTTGAGGGAATATCAAATCTTATTTCCGCCATTGAATAATTCTACTAGATTTCTTTATACCGAACCGTTTTTATATATTTATCATATAGTGCATGTGCTTTTTCGAGGAACGGTACGGTATTTAGAATCCCTGGTTTCAACATATTATTCGTTATAACAAAATGGCTCCGTTCCATTAAATGCCATGGATATTCAGGAATGATAAATATGCCCGAAATTCGGTCACTCTGTCTGCGGTTTTGATCCGCTGACTTATCAATGGATCACTGTCAAATTTTTCCCCGGGGAGAACTCAGTTTATTGGCATTTCGGGAACTGAGAATCAGCCGATGATCCTTTATGTTAACCCATTGCACACTGAAAAGTAATTCGATGCGTAATTATACACTAAATACCCCAATAACTTGTTTATTGGTCTGAAAAAATAAAAATATTTCATTGCTTTAGGTTTCTTACGAAAAATTAATTTATATCTTCTCATTGCTCTGTAGGTATTTTTGACAACCGAAAATTTTTTGAAAAAAAAATGGTGCAATGTCTTAATTGATGGCGGAAAAAAAAACATTGGGCTGCAAAGCCCAACCTAAACCAGCGAGTCCACTCCTTGAAACTTTCTTGCTTACTCTTTGTTGTTGATGATGTCTTCTCCCCTCCCCTTACAAGAAATTATGGATAATGAGCGAGACATTGAGCACCAAGAATACTCAGATTGTTATGCTCAGAGTTCCTCAAATGAGAGTAGTATTGCTTTGCTGTACTCAGAAAAAAAAAATCAAGTATGCAATTTGGACATTCTTTTGATCGATTAAAACTACTTCTCGATACGGAAATATATTTTTAGTAAAAAAATCGAATACTAAATTTTATTTATTTAAAAGTTGTTACATTTTTCAGTTACTGTATTTACAAGCATCGATAAGAACGGATCAAGCTCTGGTGGATTTGATTCAAAATTTGATAAGGGTCCAAGCTTTAGATGCTACAGATATCCACCAATTTTCATTTATCAAATCGTCGTGTATTTGAATTATTGCTTTTACAAGCATGAGAAAATATAAATCGAAATAGGGTTCATCTTAAGACCAATTTGTTTCAAACTTTAACACGGATATGCATTTTAAATTCTAAATCTATGTACTAAAAGTTTCTCAGCTTTAAGTTTTATAGCTATAGTGTTCAGTTGTACTTGTACAGCTAGATAGACATATTCCTCTAAACGGATTTCTTTCAAAATATGATAGAAAGCTACATATTTAATGTTAAGACAATTTTATCATTATCATTTATCATTATGTATACTAGAAAGTAAAACGACTTAGTTTATAACATTGCAATTACTAACAAGTTCAAAAAATTCCATCTTCGTTTGGAAAATTTAGGGACTTTGTTTCAATTTGATCAAAAATAAACATTATTAAAACGGGAAATAAGAAGTTATATTTAATTCCATTTCAAAAGAATTCAATGTTTATTTTGGGATGGACCTCGTACTTTACAGCCATCGTCAGGTAACGAAGACAATATTTCAATGGCATTCCCCTTTCCAAACCTCCATATCACATCACAATTTCGCTCATACCTATCTTCACTGTGTTCTATGATCGAATCTGGTTTCGAACTTCGCTGTCAGAAACTCGGAACTTTCCACCTGGAGGAATGGATGTTTTCTTTTTATTCGTTTAGTTAAATTCATCGAAGAGTTTGGATTGCTAATGAATGACCAGTATAAACGAGTGATGAAAAAAAAGGGATGGGGTAGGATGCCACTCATTCCCAGACATCTCGCGATCGTGAATAATCAACTTAAGTGTGCATGTTTCTTCGACGAATAATAAAAATATTTTTGAAATCCAATGTAAAAACTATTAAAATTAAGATTCGGTTTTTGTCATTATAGGACGGCATTTCGTGGGAAGGAGGCCGATCGCATAAAATTGTCTTTAGAGTTTTCTTCAAATAATCGTTCATGAGCGCAATGAGAAAGTTAAAAATTTATCAGCAAGTCGTTTGCTATCAGAGCTTTCTCACAAATTTATCATTTTAATAAATAAAGTGAATCCTGAACTTTCATTTTTAGGTGTAAATATAAACGGTCTTTTTAAACCAAATATCATAAATACATGACGGTTAAGTTATCAATTATTGAAAATGTAAGGAAGTGTAGGTGTAAAAAATGGGAAGTTTTTATTTGCAGAGTCACTCATAAGCATTTAATGGGAGACGCTCGAGGAATAATTCGTACTGTTTTCTTATTCGCAAATTTCTAATGTATATATATATTTTTTTGAACAAAGGAATTCTCATTGTAGGATTAAATGTCCTGCAAATGGTAAATAATAGGTATATACAAAAAAATTTATTTCATTCCTTAAAAATCTTTTATAATAAATGATAAGTTTTATGTTTATTATATTATTTGGTCTTATATAAAACTTTACTTCAAACATTCCAACGAGCAACTTTCCTTCAATTATATATAATCATTGAGCTACAAAGAGAAGAGGAAATCGCATAAATTTCTCAAGATTATGAAAGGTTTTGAAATTCTGAAGTATATCCTTAGTTTTGTTTATCAAAATGCAATATTCTAATTCCAACACTGTTATTTAATTTTAAAGTAATGTTTCTGGGTTATTGGAATTTAATTTATTTCTATTCAATCTATCTTTTCATTATTCAAAATAAAGTGTACGGTTTTTAATTAGTGAGCTTTGCTCAGAAATTTTCTTTTTGGGAACTGAAGCAGATAATAATTTTACTGTAACCATAGATTTAATCCAAACAAAAGGTCGGAACTACGGAATTATGGAATAATTTATAATATGTATATTTTTTTACAAAACTTTAAATTTCCTGCAATAGAACTTTCTCACTAATATCTCTATTAAATTTTTTTAATAAAAAATTTTTTAAAATCAATTATTGATTCAGATTTTTACTATACCAATAGCGGACAATGAAATGATTAAAATATGTTCCTTGATAATTATGAACTGGATTTCTATAATTCCCAGTTATTTATTTCACAATTTTAAAACTACAATAATAATATAATAATAATGATGTATGGAAAAGATTTTTCTAGATTTTTTTACACAATAAATAACTAGTTAAATTTCAGCTCTGTGGCATTTAGTTTACATATTTGAATTGGCTTTTTACATGCTTAATTTACAAGTACTCTGATGAAATATTTTTGAATACAATATTTGTAATTAGTTGGGGGGGGGGTTGTATCTATTGTAAAATATTAAAAGAATAAAAGACAATCAATTCGTTCAATGATAATTTGTTCTAAACTTTGTATATATTATAAATTTCTTATGTAAAATGTTATAACAATTATATATATATTTTATATTTATTAGTGTGCTTTATATACATATATTAATTTATGAATTATGTGTTTTTGACGCGCCGTTAAGAATACTTGAAAAAACACTTGTATAGTATTAATTACTTTTAAAATAATCAATGAAAACCAATAGGAAAGTAAATGAGATGCATAGGAAGATATATATTAAGATAATCAATTGTCAGATAAAATAGTGTCAGATTACTAAAAAAAAAACCAAGTGGATGAATCTTGGAAAAAGTTACGAAATTAAAATATATTCAATATTTAAAAAATATTTCAAAAAAAATATTGCAAGATAATAATTTTCGAAATTTTATTAGCATTTAATAGTTAAAATAGCAAATAATAGCTTCTGAATAATTTTAGCTTATCAACGATTTCAAAGAAGAATTTAAAATTAATCTTCATTTTTCGGTCATTGACTCCTAAATTACAACTATGGATGACCAATTCAAATGCATCTCTGTATTTAGCAAAATTTTTGTTTTAAAAATAGATAAGAAACATAAAAATGTCTATTGAAGACCTGCTCAAAATATGACAAGAAAATATTTTTAATTAGTATTCGAAATTCAATTTATTTAAGTTAAGCATTTACTTAAAGAAAAAGAAGAACGTTTAATTTCTTGAGGAAAAATAAGGGATTGCAGTATGAATTTAACTTAAATGGTCAATAAATTACAGTAAACTGTTAATCATTACCAATGAATTTCAAAATAATTAAAATTACTTTATCTCCTTTTTTTCACGTGCATTTTGAATATTATTTTTAAATAAAAAAAATAATAATTTTTTAAAATATTATGCTATCGATTTTGAAACGAAAATATTTTCTCTGTAAATAAATCTGGCATATCATTTTATTTTTATTTTTGTTTCAACAGATGGCGCAGTTTGATTCTTAAAATAAAAATATCTTGCAACTAAACATGCTAGCACTTACATACAGCATAATAAAAAGTTACAATTCACGCTTCAACAAATGTGTAACGCTGGAAGTTACAATTATTCATTGAGAGGCTCGACTTAAAAATTAATTAAAAGAATGACGAAATTATTTTTTGCTCCGATTTTTAAAAATGATTTCTTAATTTTATGCTGAATATGTTCTCATGAAAACATTGATATTTTTTTCATTTTAAAAACATAGTTTATAAAAGTTAATAGCTGTATATGTGAGCTGCTCCTTATAAAAACACATAAAAATACTGAATATGTTCTAAGGTTTAAGGTTACCATAAAGAATACATATGCCGATGACGGCAACCAAAAATTACCATTTATCGCCAAATTTCTCGCCAATTTGGCGGAGGCCGTATACGGGAGCTGAGCCAAATTTAAAAAATAACGAATGAAATCTAAAGCTGTTAATGTTGGATGCATTTTATGCGATTTCTTTTGGAATTTTTTTGCAAAAGGGTATTGAAAAACTGTTAATCTCTGTGATATAGGTTTGAGGTTGCCATTAAAATTTCCTTCTGAGATTTAATATAAAAAAATTACATACAATCACTAAATGAGTGATTTTCTTAAGTATAATAGAAATTAGCAAATTCTTACCTTTCAAAACTGTAGATTTCACATGAAAGTTGATACTTTGTCGTTTTAATGTTGGAATTATAGGTTTTTTTTTTCAGGTATCCATGTTACAAAAAATTATTATCACAGAAGCCTATCAGTGATTGATATTAATTACTTTCATATACTTTTATAATATGCTAGAAAATATTTTTCTTAATTTATATAGTGAAATCTGATATTGGAATTTTTATTTTTTATCCGTTTTCCTTTCAAATTAAATAATTATCATATTTTTAAGTATTTATTCAATAAATTTTTTAATGTTCCTTTTCTTATAACAAAATTCTTTATTTCGCTTCAAATAATTTCGATTGGGAAACAAATTATGTTGATTTTTTTTATTAAAAATCATAATTTTTTTTTAATTATTGTATTAAATTATTATGCAAAATCAAAACTTTTCATCAAAAAATTTTAGCATGTTTATTTCATTTTCATTGATATTCATTTTTGTTAACAGTTCTTTATCTGTCTGAATATCTTTCAATTGCCACGGTTTAATTTATTTGAAATTTTTGTATTATTAAAATAATCAGAAAGATGGCAGCACCAGCGGAAATGCTTACTTACTCAAACATTCACGGTTATGATATTATGTTTACTGAATGTTTGCATTTTTTCAGTTCTTACTTGAATCAACAGTAATAAAATTATATTTTTCTGTGTTTCAGAATAACACATACAATTTAATTTTTTGGTAACTATTCTTTAATCATGTTATAAAATTTTGCAGACATTTATTATTTTTTTTAAATCAGGTCTTTTAAAGATAAATAAGTTGAATAATTCAATATAACCCGTTGAAAGGGGAAAAAAACATTTATAAATTATTTCTACATTAAAAATTTGATAAATCTCTTTCAAATTTCACTGAGCGCATTTCTGGAGTTATGTTAATATATGAAGACGATTGAACTTAGTTAATGAAATTTAGAACATGGTTCTTATATCCAAGCTATAAGTATTTAGTAAATCTCAATCCATTAAATCTATCGAAAAAAGTCAGTCTTTCAATCGTCGCATACTGTTCACTTTATAATTGCAATTTTTGAATTTAGTAAACCGAAAAGAAGTGCAAATTCATACTTGATTCATTCCACTATACTACAAAATTAACAAAAACTGCTTCATATTGCATTATTATGCGAACATTCTTGCTGATTTCTAAATATGTACTCCCTCTTGGTATACTTTATATACAAAAGCATGCGTTTTATATCACCAAATATAAAAAGATTTGAATCCAATTCTCTCATCCAAATAAGAATTATCGTTATAAAATAACGTGGAAATAATATGAAATAATATTATAATATGAAAATTTTAATTTAGTTTTAGGAGCATTAATTTTTGAGTCACACGAAAAAATTTCCACTGAAGTTGCTACGAAAGCATAGCAAAAAATTCTTTCGAATGATGTTTTATTAATTTTTTTGATTTAAAAAAAAATATGTCAAAAAATATTTTCTAAATTTAATTTACATTTCAGATATCTTAATCTTGGTGTTTTCAGCAGGATTGAAATAAATTTTAATGAATTTAGAACTCTAAATTTATTTGGACATTAAAGAATTAAGATTCCTTCAGGTTTATTAAAGAGCTGTTCAGAAATGGCTCCTACATTTCAAAACCCTTCATTCCAATTGAATTTTATTCTTAGAAACCGCTTCTACGTTTATCTTAACACTTGAATACGAATAAGATAATTAGAAGTAGAACAACAAAAAAAATCGTGATGTTTATTTATATGCACTGAATTCATATATAGTTTTCTCTTTTTTTTCTCAATGTATATTTATGAACTTGCCAATCATGTGCATTATCATAGAAAATAAATTTGTATTCGTTGATTTGGCAACATCTGCTGCAGGTAAGATTAAACAATACAGTATTCTCATTCAGCGCAGTAAACTCGTGTTTTAAATTTACAGAACGTTTGACTGTACCAGAATTCTAGTAATAAGAAAAACAACAACACATAAGTTGTTTTTGGGATAATTTGATTGCATTGTTAAAAAAATAAAAACCAAGTTTACTCTTTTTATGCTTTGTATCGAATAAATAAAGCAAGCAACATTTTTTAGTGTCGTTTTTGATTACTAAGTTTTACAAATTAAAAAGCTTCAACCGAAAACTATTATTGGCCAATGAAATTAACAGGTATTTACTATTACATTTTGATTATTTCCAATCACGTTGCAAGTTATCTGGACATTTATAAAAGTGATAGAACAAATTTTCCGGGTACTACACTGAAAAGAATAAATTTATCATAATGTCCTATATTAGTGGTATGTATTCTAGAATAAGTGGAAACGAACCATAGAAAACAGGTATAAAAATTAATATCAAAAAGGAAATTCTTTCACAAATGGCCGTTTATTAGTTTTTGTTTTTTAATACCACTTGCAGAAAGCAAAATATATTGTAATCTTTCGAAACTTTGATTCTCTAGATTTTAATGAATCTTAACGTTTTATACTTCCTAGATTCAGAAAGACGAATTTTTAGAATTATATCAGTTTGTCTGAGAATAAGATGACTGAAAAATCAAATTCATATTGCAGATATACATCATTTTTTTTTTGTCACCCGGAAATCTATCCAACACTAAGCATGCAAACACGATAGCTGGAAAAGTAAACGAGGCTAAGTAGATGAATGAAGTAGCAGCACGATGTCAATTAAATTTCGCTTACACGTGCTGTAATGATTATTTTTCAGATAACCGTGGATATAAAAGTTAGGCGAGGCTATCTTTTTCTTAGTTACAAAAGTCTGTGTCTCTAAGGAGCATTCTCAGATATGGAGGGGTAGAGCAGAGGAGATCAGATGAAGGGTCCCTGAAGGGGACAACAATGGTGATGTAATTGTGCTGATTGTGTGTGAACAGATCATATTTCCTACTTTAAGATTATGGTTAGTGATGGTTATTTTGTAACTCACTGTAGTAATCATGTAATCGGCAGTACGCGGTCATCCAGATACAACGAACGGTCAAGTGTATCGATGTGACGAAGTTTGTGTTTATCCAAAACAATGTTAAATTTGCAATGTTTTTCTTACTGTACTTAATCTTTCACATACTTTTTTTTAGTATGTAGTGTACTGAATATATTTTAAATACAAAGCAGTATATATATAGTATATACATATATATTGTTACAAACCTGCAATTCGGCTCCCCAGCATAGTTTGTTCCATCGTCGGAAAGAAAGTCTTAAAGTCATCGGTACTGGACGGCGTCCAGGTGGCGCGTCGAAGGTCCCAGAGCTTGGCGACCATTTGGCGACTTGGCGACGAATTTGGCGACTTTGGCGCCAAAATAGATAATACCCGAAACTTCGGGAATTTTCCCGATCCGTCCAGTAGAAACCGAGATACGCCTCGAACGTTCCTGATTGGTTGAGAGGCTTCTAGCCCCGCCTCCTGAAACCTATAAAAGGGTCCACAGCTGCCAGAGCAGGCAAGCCAGTAGTCAGAGTGGACGGAGCGGTCGAAGAAGAGTAAGCGGAATCGAAGAAGAGTAAGCGGAATCGAAGGAGCGAAGTCAGTAATCCAAGTCCGAAGACGGAGCGGAGAAGGCGGAAACGACGGTGAGCAGCGACTGAGTCAAGCTCGTGCTGAACTGAGCTGTGCGCTACTGTCTGCAGTAGATTCTGGTTGTATGCTGCTGTGTGTGCTGTTGTATGCTACACGTCTCGGGTGAAGATAATCGTCTTCTGTGCTGTATATAGTTGTCGCTTTGTGCTGTCCTGTGTGTCTTCGTGTAAATAAACGTAGTTGTTTTTATTCTACTTCTGCCTGCTGATTTGAGCGTTCTACACACCATATCACTTCCACTATCCAAACGAACCCCGGTAAAGAAAATTTCGCAACAAATATATCTATATATATATCCTTTAAGTCTTATTTCCATTAAGGCTTAAAGGATAGAATGGAAAAAAATAAAGTAAGTCATCAATTCTTATTTCATTGAAAGGTTTTAATTTATTATTTATTTATTTCTGTTTCTTAATTCCATCTCTAAATAAATAAATATTTTAGAAAAATAATGAAAAATTGTTTAAGACAGATGATAATTAAATTTGTCTTAAATATTTTAAGACAAATTTATCTATTATCGGTCTAAACAATTTTTACTTTTAACGCATTCAAGAGTTATTTAAAAATTTCAGATTTAATTTTGTTTTTACATAATATTTTGATTTTTTTTTACACATTTTTTTTTTCCCTTGTTTTTTTTTTTTTTTTTTTTTTTGTGTGTGTGTGTGTGTGTGTCGAAACTTTCAAGGAACAACTTATTTACTAAATGCTTTGGATTTCAAATTTTATCAAAGTTTCAATGAAAATTTTCTCGATAACTAATTTTAAAGCTCAATTAAAAACAATCCATAAAAATATCGAATTAAAATAAGGTTTATCACTTTATTTACTTAGTTATTTCCACAGAATATTCATAAATTTACATATAAAAGAACAATAAAATATTTTTTTTTTGCATTTTTGAATATTTTTGAAAGTGAAATTTCAAAATGTATAGACAAATATGATTATGAATTGAACAGTAAATTAATATCGGATAAATCAATAAACAAAAAACTGCAATAATAACAAAAAACATTCGACTATTTTAACTATTTTTAAATCAAAATAAATTTTTATTTCTGACAAATAAACACGGAATCGACAAACACGTTCATGTAGTTCGTGTTTTAGCAGACAAAATCGCTGGGTGGTCTAGAATTCCCAAGGGAAAAAAACAGATTCCACCAGAACAAATACGTAAATTTCAGACCAGGGGTTTTACCATAGCTTTGCTACATTAAACATGTCGGTATGCTAGGAAGCGAGCATAAAAAATTTTTTTTAACCAACCTGGCATTTTGGAGATTTGTAAATAATTATTAAAGTGTCATTATTTTCTGTTCAGACATTTGAATAAAGAGAATTTTTGCATTGGGAATAAAAACCAGCACTCTTCAGTTAAAAGAAAAAAAGCTTGTAGAGAATGTTTATGATGAAAATATTCGTTAAACATTGCTTACGAATTACAATTTCATTGATAATACGCAAAAACTTATTCTGATATTTTTATTACTGATTTTAAAAGAATAAAAAGAAATTAGACTTCTGATTCATTTCATTTTTACACAAATTTTACTCTGCTTTTTTAAACCTTTTGACTTTGTTTTAATAGGCATTAAAAACTTTTTATAAAATTTACAAATAAAAATTATAAATAAAAAATTTTAAAAAATTTCGGAGGAATTTTATAACATTTGAAAAAGATAATTAATGGTTGTAAGTGCCAATAGTGGAAATATTATGAAATCGGATCAATGAGATTCACTCTAGAGACTAAAATATTCGTGAAATATTGCTTATGAATTCCAATTTATTTCAGAATGCACAACAAATATTTTTAATTCTGATTTTATAAGAATAAAATAATTTAAAAACTTCTGAGTATTCACATATTTTTAAAACTATGTATAATTTACTTTGTTTTAATAGTCATCAAAAAACTTTTTTCGAAATGTAGAAATAAATTTTGTTACAAATAAACTAAATAAAAATTATAAATCAGAAATAAAAAAAAAATTCGGAAATTTTTTTATAACATTTAAAAACGATAATTAAGGATTGCAACTGCCAAAAGCAGACACATTAGGAAATCAGAAAAAAAATTTCCCTCTTAGAGACATTTTCACATTCTTTTAGACTACTTAAGCACTTTTCACTTTTATTCCTTTTCATTGTAAAGCATTGCTCGTTAAATACTTAAATGAGAAAAAATGTCATTTGAATTTTTTTTGATACTTGCACCTTTTATCACTTTTAATCTTCAGCTATGCTAATGCTAAATTCACGACAACAGGTTGCTACTTCATTACTATTGTACACCAAAACCATGCAAGGCGCTTTATGCCTTAACCAAGATCCCCCATTTTTTGAAGGGAGTGGTAAAATATTAGAGAGTATGGGACAAAATGTTGGGGGGACTACTCCCACAGGTTGAAAGGCCGTGGTGGCCTGGTGGTAAGGTCTCGGCTTCGGAACCGGAGGGTTGCAGGTTCAAGACCTGATTCCACCGAAGAACCGTCGTGTAAGGGGGTCTGTTGCACGTTAAATCCGTCCTGACCAAACGTCCTCCCGCTGGTGTGGTGTGGTGTGGAGCGGAGAGGGGGTGCCAGCTTAGGTGTCGTCCTCGTCATCTGATCGCGGTTCAAAATTACGAGGTCCGTCCCAAAATAGCCCTAGTGTTGCTTCAAACGGGACGTTAATATAACTAAACTAAACTAAACCAAATTAAACTAAACCGACAGATTGAAATTATATCGGTTGCTCTGTCAATCTGTATGTGAACACAATAATTCAAAAGCGCTGTGGAAAAGATGGATGAAATTTAATATGAGACCTGTGCATTCAATTCGTAGATTTCTATGAAATTTTGTGCGAAATGTAAATTTGTGGAAGTCTGTTTGATTGCCCGAAAACAAATAAACACGATAACTACAAAACATACAGTGATAAATAGATAAAATAATGAGTATCTAAAATGTAGATTCTTGTCAAATTTTGAACTAAATTTGTAAAAGAGCTGCCCGTCTGTCGGTCGATGCTAGTGAATGCAACGTTTCAAAAATGTAATGATTTAAATAAATGAAATTTGGTATGTGTTCTTCTGATTACAATTCACTGAGGTTCACTCTGCCAAATCGTGGTTACAATCGATTGAGAAAAAGGTATATTAGGTTTTATAGTATAGTATAGTCGTGTTCGGGACTCTGAAAATAAAAATCTGAGTACTAGTGACCTTCATGGCCTAAGATCCACACTTTTATACGAAGAAAGGGGTCGGTCTAAAACTTTTACTAAGACGAATGGGGGAAAGTTTTAAGGAAAACATTCCTGCTGGTTTCTTTATACAATATATGATTTTATTTTATTACACACTATTAAATCTGCAAAATGATCGAACTAAAAATAAGTTTCTGAGCTGAGTAAGAGATTTATTATCTTCGAATACTGTTTTTGTAACCGATACCTTTTTTTTTCACACGCATAAAACAAAAATTGAAAAACACTCACTTTGAATGTCTTGTAGACATAACTAGAAAAAATGTAAATGAATCAAATAAATGGGAAATAAAAACATTTAAGCCAAGAGCTGTCAGATCGAAATGATTGTCTATTAATTTATATTTGTTATTTGTAAATAAATTGTTATTGGTTATTTTTCTCTTTGAAGCCATTTGTCAAAATATATTTTAAATTTAAATATTTGGTGGCTTTATAATTATTTTCATAATTTTAAATCTCAGAAAGAGTAACACTAATGAAGTTTAACTGGGTTGTTACATCGTACAATTTGTTTCAGGAATAATTTTTTTGGAAATTTAAATAATTTTACTATTTATTTGAATAATATTCTCGTAAAATAATTCGAATATTAAACGCTGTTCACGAATGCTTAAAACAGATTTAAAACTGGAAGCGAAATTTATTTTTTTATTTCTCAAAGAACTAAAAAAAAAAAAAAAATTGATGATTTATGTGTTTTTAAGAATTCTGAAATGAAAAAAAAAAGTGTATTTGCCTAAAGTGCTTTTTGATTCATTAGTGTCATACATATAAAAAAAGGATATTTAAAAAAATGAATATAAAAAGGTGAACGCTAAAATGCATCATCCTCCATTCGAAATGTGAACCAGATTCCTACAGTCTACTGCACTCAAGGTGAAAAAGCAGCAAGTGAATCGTAATTTTCCAAAACAATATGAATTAACTCATTTTCATCGCTTTGCCTTTTCTGTCTTTCGAAATGATCGCTTCTGCAGCGCCCAAATTAAATAGGAAGTAGAAATAACTGCAAAAAAAATGCTTCAAGTTCTTCGAAATTCAAAACGAGTGTTTAATCGTAATTTACTGAAATGTATCCTAAATCAATAACTATTGTTACCAATTAATTTGATGTGCGTTTGAAATTGCTCTTTGTTTAGTTATATATTATAACCAATCATTGATGGAGATTAGAATATTTAATACCATAATATTTGCCTTATAGAAATTTATTTGGCATCAAATATTATAACACAAAAAAAAAAAACTTTATCGTCTGAAACTTTTTTTAATTAAAATTAGAATACCAATTGAACCAAACGATTTTTAAAACCCGCCTTCATTGTCTGAAATCTTTATTATTTTTGAACGCCTGTTTGCAAAAGCTTTACTTTCCTAGCCATTTTTTGAATTTAAACGATAGGCAAATATTTTTCATTCTGGATGCCTTTCATTCACTGTACCGAATTTCTCACTATTGAAACTTCTATACTCCTTCCAATTATTATTATTTACTTGATAGAATCAGGGGATTTTTAATAATAGTGACATTTTTTATCTAATTAAATTGATTTTGGAATTCTTTTAAAATTAATAAAAAAAATTCCAAAAATATTTTTGAAAAAGGAAAGAAATAAATAAAAAAAAATAAAGATAAATAATTTAGAATTTCATTTCTACCTATGAAAGGAATAATTATATAATTTGGTTATTCTAATATTTTCTATATCAGTCCAATTATTTTTTAAATACTGAGAAATGGAAAGAGAAACTGCCCGAAAATGAAATTGGCATCATTAAAAAAATAAAACTTTGAATTTTAAGATGGTATAAAAATATTTCTTATAAGATAATTTTCTTCACTCTTCCCACATTTTCTCCACATTTCCCCACAAACATTGTAAAAAGTGATTATAAATAAGAACTGATATTTATTTCCAGACATTTAAGATAAAAAAAAATTAAGGTGTGATTGGCTGGTTATGTTAAATTTTTTGAGTGATACTATTTCTTACAAAATTCCATTCACTTTGGGATTTTTTTTTGAATTATCAAATTTTATTATTCCTAAAATATTAACGAACATTTAAAACAAAAAATATATTTAATCCATTAGAACTGCTTTGATTTTTTTAGTATTTATAAACTGAAAATTAAATTAAATGTATATTAAATGAATGTGAATAATTGTTATCACTAAAAGAAATGATATAATAGAACCCAACGAGGTTGGTAAACATTTTAACAAAAATGTGAATTTTTTTTAATTCCCGAATTAAAAATATCTGTGTCAATCATCCATAAAAACTTGAATCATTATCTATAAATTTTAACTTCTTAATCATCATTTCCGAGAGTCATGCGAGCATTGATTCATCAATTTTCAAAATTTTAATCTGAAATTAAATCATTGAAAGATGCTATTATTCGAGATAAAAATAATTACATATAATTCGCAAATATCTCAAGCATTCTGTAAATTTTTAATTGAAACAGTAAGACAGCGCTTTCCTATAATGAAAGATGCCATCTAAGTAGATTACGACAAAAGCGAAAAAGTTGGGGAGGGGGTAATCCTTTGAAAAACAGTGACTTTGTTTAAGTTCAATTAGCCTTTTTTTTTTTTCAACCTTGTAAGTCGCGAAGATTTGTGTCATTGGCCACCCCCAAATTTGTATGAAAAGGCACGAAAAAATTAATAAATTGTTATTTTCATTTCCTTAGTGCACAATTTAATTTAACCAATTTCCTTCTGAAATTCAGTAGTTTTATTTTCTGTGCCTCAAAAAGTTAATCATTGTAATATGGCCTTTAAAATACAAATTTTTATTTTAAACTAAATGACATTCCAAATCAAGATATAGTATATAACTATTTATACTATTGGGTTGTTATGAAAGTAATTTCGTTTTTTCCCGACAGAGGATTTAATTGTATTTTTTGCACTCAACTTCACATTTAAGCCGTATCATTTTTATATGCTTTGAGAGCTCATATAGCAAGGCTTGTGTGTGAACAATTCCAATGAATTCTACGCAGTAGTTTTTGTTCGGTGCCCTTTTAAATATGGAGAGCGATAAGCAGCATTTTCGACATATCTTACTGTTTTACTACAGAAAGGGTAAAAATGCTGTTCAAGCCAGAAAGAAATGGACCGATGTATATGGAGAAGGTGTGTTGACAGTACGCCAGTGGCAGAACTAGTTCGCTAAATTTTTTAGACGGTAAAACCTTCACCTCCAATGAGGAGGTCAAAAACCACCTCGATCAGTTTTTTTGGCAGTAAAGACCAAACATTTTATGAGCGTGGAATGATGCTACTACCAGAAAGATGGCAAAAGGTGTTGGACCAGAACGGCCAATATATAATTTAATAAAGTATTTGTTTATTATACAAAAACTGTCTTTCATTTCCACACACACAAAAAAAAACGAAATTACTTTCTGAACAACCCAATATATAACAATATTCGAGTAAATTATTTCAAATTAAAGTTCTTTAAACATATACTATTTCTAACATTTTTATATGAAAGGATTTTTTTTAAAATGTTCGTTTAAATATTTCGTATATTTAGTTCGAAAGTTTTGGAATGATTAAATCGTTTTCGAATGATTAATTAAATTACCTTGAATCCCACGCTGTACTTTGATCGAAGGTTATTTTCCAAACAGAATAAATTATCTATAACATCTCTTCTTTAATCATTAGAAGATATTAAATGCTAATAAGCTTTTAGTTTGCACATTAAACAATTGAATAAAATCAAAAGAGTTCTTGCTTTACTACTAGAATCCCCTTTTAATGTAAACAGCATTTGAAAATACAGAGTCCTACAAGTTTTAATTCATCGTTTGCGCCATTTTTCAACCTTGACTTACATTGGAAGCCGCTTGAACCTTATACAGAAAGGATTACATTTGTTCCTTTTTGAATTGAATAGAAAAGCACACAATCAGACACAAAAATTGCGAAGTCTGTTAGCAAAATACAACGGTATATCCCGAAATTACTTGCCATTTTTACTATAAAAACGCGTGTGCAATTCCGGAAGCATCTAACATTATTACGTAAACATAACCTATTGAAACTAGTCAACCATTTTGAAAAGTCTCGCCATTTAATCCTTTCTAGTTCGATCGACTGCAAGGTCGCCGTTTTTCCTTTGACTCACGGTTAAAAGGAAAAAAATTGGCAGAATGTAAAGGAAAAAAAAAACCCGAAGTCTTGAACCGCCATTTTTTTTAAATGTGAAGAACGGCATTCTGAATCAGATTTTGCTAAATGCCGAGGAACCTTGAAATGACTGTAATTCAAAAGCAGCAGCATCTCTGCAACTGATTTCAAACCAAGATTGTCGACTTAATAATGAAAGCCTCGGTTAACGGTTTTAAAATTTCGAAAATTCCTTCTTTATGCACGCCTGACTGAGCAAGTAGAAGTTGAAGTTCCTTTTTCGCAAAATTAGATCTGGGAAGTGAATCTTAACGTATCGTTTGGAGTTTTTTTTTTTTTTTTTTTTTTTTTTTCTTCTTTGGAAAGAATATATCGAACTTTTAAAAAATAGAATTCTCAAACCTGTAATTAACACGCTGGTTCTAATTTGGGCATTGAATAAGAAGTAGATTTTTTTGATAAAGCGATTTTTATCCGAAAAAGCATCTAATTCACATCTTGATTTTCAATAGCAGGAACTTAATAAGAATGTTCTGAAATCTTTTACGAAGAAATTGGGGATTTACTAATGTCTTGTAGGAGTTGTATTTTTGAGCTTAGTCATATAACTTTATTTTATTTGAATTCTTTCTATTACTGATTCGTATTCATGTAGGTTTATCAAATATTTTTTTTAATTTTGGGGGAGTTGAAAAAATAAGATAATTAGAAAATATTCATGGCAACTTATGTAAATATTAATACTACGCTAATTTAAATGAAAATTTACCAGTACTTTTATTGAACGTTTGAAGTAAATAAAAATTGTTTTTGGTTTTAATAGTTTGAAATATGCAGAAAATTTTAATAAAAACTGCACAGTTTTGTTAAATAAATTCAATCTTTTATATTAGAAAGTTTTTAAAAAATTGCGATGTAATTATTCATTTATTTAAAACAGTAGCATAAATGATAATAAAAAAATTCGTAATTGTATTTCCTTTTCGTATTCGTCATTCGCCCTAATAACTGTTGATCCTTTCTTATATTTTTCATGGAAAGGAAATCTTTTGGTTATTCATAAATTTGGTAATGATGCCATTCATAATTCAGTAAATATAAAGGATGGTGCGGGGTAATACCGAGCACAGTTGTTTTTAATAGTAAAAAACACGGAAAATATTTTTCGATCATATACCTACATGCGAAAGGGATATCCGTTCGAACAGATCTCCTCAACTCCTAAATTCTCAGTTTTATTAGAATACTAGCCTCTTTTGGCGACCAGCCGGTTCGCCAATCTTAATGTTCGTTTAAATTTTAATAATTAAATATTTTACGCAATTCCAACTTTAATAGATTCTTCATAAAAATATTTTAAAACTTCAAATTTTGATAGTCATATAATTCACTCATAATATTATGCAGGCCTTCAGTCATAACGTAATATGTGTCTCTCTAATTTTCTGTTACCTCTCGTAGAATTTATGCTTTAAATTAAAGTTGAAAGAATTAATCTGCAATTAATATAATATTTTTTACTGAAGCAAAGCATTTTTTCATAATGGATTACTGATAACAGAGTCACTGAGCGTTTAAACTTTATGGGCACTAAAGAATATCTTTCTTAATTTATGTAATATCTCAAGAATTTGTCAACAAAATTTTCTCAGATTCATCATGAACAGATCGATTAATTAACAATGTTTAATTTTAAATGCATCAAACACTAAAAAAATAAAATGAATCGTTTAAAATAATCGGTCGAAAACAGGTTTAAAAAAACTACTTAAAAAACAACGTACTTAAAACTATAAGAATATACAAAAAAATATATAACTAACATAAATGAAATTTAATTACAAAAGTATGCAACTAACCTAAAAATAATTTAAATCATTGAAAACAGGTTAAAACAAACTACTTAAAAAACGATGTACTTAAAACTATAAACATATACAAAAAATATATAAATAACAAAAATACAATTTAATTACAAAAGCATGCAATTAACTTAAAAATAATTTAAATCATCCGTTGATAATGGTTGTCCTGTCAACAATCAGAACACAATGCGCATGCGTGAATTTTCTACGCCAGTTACGGTAACGCAAATGCGTGAATTTTTATACGCCAGTTGGAGTAACGCTATGCATATTAGAAATTTTTAATTTCCTTTATTCTGAGTTATTTTAACTGAAAAGTACTTCAGAATGAATCTGAAAGATGGATTAATTAACAATGTTTAATTTTAACTGCATAAAACATTAAGAAAATAAACAGAATCGTTTGAAATAATCGGCCGAAAAGTGTTAACCCTAGCCTCATTACTGTTGGGAAAAAAAAACAAAAAAAGAAAAAAAACTGAAGCCTTACTTGTTTGGCGGTGGGGAAAATGGAAGATTTTTTGGCGGGAAAGTTAGTTTTTATTTAATAATTAAAATTCTAATTAAAAATTCAAAAAAGGGACCTAGGTGCACATTCCCGACATCTAAGGTATACATGTACAAAATTTGGTAACTGTAGGTCCAATGACCTGGCCTGTAGAGCGCCAACACACACACACATTGAACTTTATTTATAAGTATAGATATAGATTTTTTTTTTAAAGCAAGCGAAAAAGGGAAAATATTATTCTAAGAACTTCTGTAAAGCAGGTGTTTTTATTAAATATGTTTTTTATTAAAGCAAGCGAAGAAGGGAAAAAATTATTCTAAAAAAATTGGGTAAAGCAGGTGTTCTGTCTTAGAGACGACTTTCCCTTTCCAGCTCTGTTGCCATGGGGACAGGCGCATGCGCAGTTTGTCTAGAATTTTGAAACGTTTCTTTTTTATGTATAGATGTTTTTTTAAAGCAAGCTAAAAAGGAAAAAAATTCTAAAAAATTGAGTAAAGCAGGTGTTCTTATTCAATATGTTTTTTTAAAATTGAAACGAAAAAGAGGAAAAGTTATTCTATAAAATTGGGTAAAGCAGATGTTCTGTCTTAGAAACAATTTTTCCCTTTCCAGCTGTGTTGCCATAGAAACCGGCGCACAGCTGTTTATACGTTTATGTTTAGCTATTCAGATTTTATAATGTCTAATTAGAGTAACGGTGAATATCGGTGTGTTCGTGTTCGTCAATAAATGTTAATTTTTTTGATAACATGATTAATGAAAACATAGACAGATCTGTTTTCCACGATCATCTAAGATTTATTTATAAAGTTTTAAATGTTAAAAATTTAGAAAAACTCAACATTTTCATAATCTTAGGCCAATTAATCTTGAGAAACCTGCGCACTGATCGGAGTATTTTCTTTGAAACGATCGATGAAAAATCTAAAATTATCCTTTTTTTATTGAATAGTGATATTCAAATTTTCATAAATCAGTCAGTTTAAGTGATTGATTTAGTTGATTGGAAATTAACTCTTTTTATTTAAAATATTAGTGTTTCAAGAACATTTTGTTATTCGTGATTTCCACAGCAGAAGCTTTATGTAAAATCAAGAATTCTTTATTTATTAGAGCATTTATTGAAAGATAAAATATAATCATTTTCCATTTAGACCATTTTAGCAGATCTGTGTCTAACGAAAGGTTTACAAATTAGCTGTGTGGCCCTGATTTGAATGGATATCCTGTTCATATTAAACAAAACTTGCCTTAAAATAAAGCTGATTTATTGGATTAATAATATAGAAAGTGTAAAAGATCATAAAATAATTTTTCTTGAATTTATTTTTTAGAAAAAATAATATTTCATATTTGTTTCATTTCCTACAGACGGAAGTTATAGCTGAAACACGCCAAAATTTCGCTTAATTTTTAAATAAATAAAATTCTAATTAAAAATTCGAAAAAATAACCCCCAGGTGCACATTCTCGGCCATCAAGGTATACACGTGCCAAATTTGGTAGCTGTAGGTCAAACGGTCTGGCCTGTAGAGCGCCAACACACACACACATTTTAATATACACACACATTGAGCTTTATTATAAGTTTAGATATAGATTATCAGATATTGTAAAAAAAACTCGACATTTTCCTTATATTTTAGGGCCTCTAGTTTTGAAGATAAACTCTTTTTAAAGAAATAAAAACAACCTGCATCTTCAAATATTGTCAAATCTGGCATTAGGCATTAGAATAAACCCTTCTTTTAAAGTCAGTTTATTAATTTTTAATCGAAACGAGACCGATTGAATAAGTAAATACTGAATAGAGTAATTAAACGCAGCTTAGAAATTGGTGCATGGTTTTATTCTGTATAAAAAAAAATGCTTTATCTATAGGTTATTTTGTGAATTTTACATATGCTGTGAAATTATATCACATATTTAAAAGCGAATTTTCCATAAGATATCCGTATCATTAAAAAAAACCACCAAATTTATCATCAAAAATCATATGCTAAGTTAAAGAAGAGGAAATCGAAAATGCTTAAAAAATTTCCAAGCAAATTTTGAAAAGCACATATTAAACAATAAACGAATCAACCTGTTTATAAAGAGACTGAATAATTGCGATGCAAAAACCTAAGAAAGTATTGGACAAATAAAATCAAAATAGCTCTGGAATTAGGATCCTGGGAAATTGCAAATAGCGCCAAAGAAATGTCTGCTTTCAATACTACCGAAATCGAAGCGACGAAAATTGGCGATGAGTTTTAATTATTATATTTGCGCTTATGTAATTCATGCGAATGAGAAAGCTATGTGAATTTTAACTTTTTTTAAATCTTAAATTCGTTTAATAATGTTCGTTAGCGTTATCTTAATAAATTGTTCTTTATTTAAATAAAATATGCCAATTTTAGATCAAACTGGATTCATATTTACATTTATTTTTATAGAGTTCATAAGAAATATCGTTTTTATTCCTGATTACAAAATTTCAGCCCAAAACCACACGGAATTCCCCCATTTAAGGCACCACATGATATAATATTCTGCAAGTAGGTTTGATTATTTTGAAAGAAATAAACTGGTTGGGAAGAAAAAAGAACTGTTCTGACTTCACATTTAATGAATATTGAAACATTGTTCTGAGAAAATAATTTTTAAATTTACTATTACAAAACGCTCTTAGGATTTATAATTCACCCCCCTTTCCCGCAAATAAAATAAAGTGATTAAAAGTTACGTAACTATTTTGTTATAATCAGATAATTAATTAAAAAGTATTGAATCATTTGCAATAACGTATTAATATCACTAAACATTTTGTTAAGCCACATTTATGTAAAAATTTCCCAAAAAATAGTTTGTGCTGGTGTTTATTATTTTATAGATCTAATAATAGCACTGCAGTTCAATAAACTATTATGAATTAACTGCGAAATGTGTTTATATAATTGAACTATTTTGATTATTAGATATAAATCCTTTTATATAGATATTTTTTGAATCAAATTTCTAGCATAATAATATGGGTATAAATATTCACTCCATATCTGGTATGTTTACAGTGACCAACCATTTTGAAAAGAATGTAATTGCTTTTATTTTAAAATTCTGGGAAGCCAAACTTTTCCATTAAAAAAATAATCTAATATTATTTAAACATTCAAAAATAAAATTTCTTCTTGAGGCCATGGTTCGTAGATTTCTCTAATTCAGGAATTACAACGAAATGGGATAAAACTTTCGTTTTCTATAGTCTGACGGTTGTAAAATTCTTCCAATAAAAATTCTAAATTTTGGAAAATATTTAAGGCAGTTAGATTTACTGGCCTATGTTTTCAAAAATCATTTGCTTTATCTGCTTTTAAGTTTTTTTCCGACGAAAATGGAAGCAATTCCTTTCTTAGAATCGGTTGAGAACGAAAATATTTTGTGTTTCTTTGTACTGATTGGGCTACAGAATAATATATTTATATATATATATATATATATATATATATATATTATAATAATATAATATGACTGAGGCACGTATATTATCATTAAAATATGCAGACGAAAAATTGCTTCTATTTTTCTCTCTAAGACTATTTTAAGATAAAATTGTAAACAATATATTTTAAGTAATCTAACTTAGTTCGAAAAATATTTAAATGTGTTAGTTACTGTACGTTTAAAAAAAATGTTGGGGAATCACAGTAAGGAGGTAAATATAAATTTGAAGTGGGAAATTTGCGAGCAACAATGAATTGAAAAAACTTGAAAGAACAATAGAATTACATTTTTGTCTATTAAGGATTTTAGAAACAGTACTTTTTAAAAATATTTTAGCTTACAAAACCTAACTGAAATTTCGAGACACTGCCAAAATTCGTAGGTTTATGCAAGTTGTTTGAAATCCGAATAAAAAAAGTTCCACCTTTGTGTCTTGAGAAAATGAGCCACCCTATTAAGCTTAAAGAAAAAAAGAAAAGAATCCAGATTTTGTAAATAAATGAACCACATTCGATCTATGTATTTCTAGACAGCTAATCATTTGAGAATGAAATTATTCCAGATCATGTGATAATTTACTAGTTTGAAATTTCAACTTGCAGTATTAGCTCAGACACTTCTATCATCTGTCCAGTGCTCAAAATTCCGATCAAACCATTCAAAAATTTATTACATAATAGAATTTTCAAAAAAAAAGTTTCAGTTTCTCAAATTTTTAGAATATATTAGTGATAAGGCATAAACCTTATCTGTATATATTAAAATTGTAGCATTTGCATTACTCTATCTTCTTTTTTGGATAATAGATGGCGATACCTGATTAAGGTATGTATCCCATAGTGCATTGTGATTATTATTAAAAAATGAGATGAGATACTGCTCTGTTAGGTGCGCGCGTTAATGTTTTGTCTTGTCTTGTGTGTTGTGTGTTTGTTTTGTGTGAGATGTGATCATTAAAGAAATGTTCCCGAAAGCATATATTCTCTTGCTTCAACTGCACGGATTATAATCTTCATTCCATCACAAAATCACCTTTTTAATTATATAATCAGAAACTATAGTTATGAATCTGTAATATTATTTCCTTACGCATTTGGTTTTATAGTATGTAAAAGCATTTATTTAAAGGACGCTATTTTAATGGAATGATAGATTAATGACTACCAGCCTTGGGGACGAAAATAAAGGATCCCGAACATTCGAGAATCCTAACGATATCTCCATTAGGATTCGATCTTCAGCGTTCACTCTAGATATTTCATGTCGTATCTCAGGCACTTTAAAAAAGAGGTGCACAGGTGGAAGATATAATAGTCGAGTGAATTATCTCTTTTGAATGTTAGTCTTCATCTAGTTCTCTCTGAGCACTCTGCGCAATTACGGATGCCTATTAACGATTTGCTGCTTGCGTGAAACTGATTTTTTTGTAGTGCTATTTTGTGTAGTCTTTGTTTTTGTTTCTTTACATGTGTTTCTTCTGGAACAAAGCACCGTCATCCGTTATTGAGCTTGGCGGAAACTTTCAACTCGTCGAAAAGATTTTCAGAACCAATCCGGAAGACTCATTTTTGAATGCGAATTTTTAAAGATAGGTTTATCGTTATAAAGGCAATAAAAATAAATTTAGAACTTAGCTAAACTCAAATTAGAACTAAATTTATAGTAAAATTATAATTCAAATATAACCTAATTTTTTATTTTTCTCAGTGTTAAAATGAATATGACATTTGCAGTGCCTTTTCTCTTGTTATTAATATTTATTTAACATGATAAAATATATAAGTAGGCTGTTCTCCGCAAACTGTAAAACCAAGAATAATAATAAAAAAAGAAACTTCAATGTTTTAAAACCTCTACGGAGCAGGTTGTTTCATTTACAGCTACAAAATATAACACGTAGTTACTGTTCAGATAATTAGTTTCCTAAACAGTAATTAATGTTTAATTCCAAAATTTTAGTTAAATCTTTTATTCAAAATAATAAATACCACTTTTACAAAACTTAAAATTGAAAAAAAAAAGCTCTTTATTGATAAGTTTTATTTTTGAACAATATTTCTTTAATTTAATAAATTTTCATAAATATTTTCAAATATATTTTGCAGTGTTTTTCTTATACAGCTATTTCATTTAGTATCTGCATAACAAAAACGAAATTTATTATATTTTTGTATGCTCGCTAATGTTTCCATTTAATTGAGATTAAATTTTTTAAGCAGCCTTAAAAATCGAATAAAACAAAACACCATCAAGCTAGATATTCCGTAATAGAGCTTTTAATTTCCTTTTAATTTTTTTGTACTTTTTATAAAGAATTGAATGACCTTATAACAGCATTTGAAAATCTGTCCTATTCCGAGCATTTTATTTTCATCCACATTTTTAACCTTACCTTTTCTTATCTATAGTGATTTAAAGAAATAATTAGTTTTAGAATTTGGCCATAAGCGCAGTATCAGGTTAGCTATCGCCAAGACAGCAGTTTAACAAACTGACAAGAGTTGCTTGACCGCGTTAAACATGTGACAAAATTAAGTGTGTTTTTTTCTAAAACCAACATTATTATTAACAACATTCAAAAGATTAAAAGCAAAGTGCATTGTTTTCACAAAAGCATGACAACATGCTGATAAAGTCAAAATTCTTGCAACGAAAGACATAAATCAATAATTTAAAATATATGAAAAATTCTAAATGAAAATAAATGCTATTTCTAATTTATCTAATTATACCTATTGATTATTCCACCATTTAGGAAATATTAACTACAAATGTGATTTTTTTATGTTTCAAATTGACATATTTTTATTTCATAAAAGATTTCTTGTATTATCTCTGAAAGCCTTCATATGGTAGCCTTGGCAGCATATTGAAGTAAAATATATACTTTAATAACAAATATAAAGGAAGAAATTAAAATTTGTTATTAATTTTTCTCAGAAAATTGAATTGGGGGTATCGTGACGAAGTCTAATGCAATCAATTTTTATCTGCATTTTTTTTTTCATGCGAGTTGAGCGTGATTAATACTGTTGTTCCAGATAGACACATTTATTTATTTTCTCCATGTTATGAAATTACTTATCAAAAGCATATCGGCTACGGTCGTGATCAAATTTCAAATTTCTTCAAGTTATTGAATCTTAAAAATATTAATTATTATTTGACATATTGGGTTGTTCAGAAAGTAATTTCGTTTTTTGTGGAAATGAAAGACAGTTTTCGTATAATAAACAAGTACTTTATTAAATTATATATTGGCCGTTCTGGTCCAACACCTTTTGCCATCTTTCTGGTAGTAGCATTATTCCACGCTCATAAAATATTTGGTCTTTGCTGCCAAAAAACGGATCGAGGTAGTTTTTGACCTCCTCATTTGAGGTGAAGGTTTTACCGTCTAAAAAATTTAGCGAACCAGTTCTGGCACTGGCGTACTGTCAACACACCTTCTCCATACACATCGGTCCATTTCTTTCTGGCTTGAACAGCATTTTTACACTTTCTGTAGTAAAACAGTAAGATATGTCGAAAATGCTGCTTATCACTCTCCATATTTAAAAGGGCACCAACCAAAAACTACTGCGTAGAATGAATTGGAATTTTTCACACACAAGCCTTGCTATATGATCTCTCAAAGCATATCAAAATGATACGGCTTAAATGTGAAGTTGGGTGCAAAAGAATACAATTAAATCCTCTGTCGGGAAAAAACGAAATTACTTTCCGAACAACCCAATACAATGATGATACTATAATAAAAATTTTGTTTCATTCAAAACCAAAATGGTTTATGCTTGGATCGAAACCTGCACTATTGCCATTTTAAAAGTAAAGTTATTATCCTTATCCAATAATAATGAATAATACGAATACATATTTATTCAATTTTCTGTAGAAGAATTGAAAGCTTCTTTTTGGCAATTTAAGAAGTCAAACAGCAGATTATGAACTACAAGAGGTGACAGTGAGAAGGTGACAGCGGGGGGATTAGAAGATTGTAAAGAAAAATGATGTCGAATATTGACAGCGTTGTAAGGAGCGTGTTACGATTATAATAACAGGTTTTGATCTTCTGAAGATGAGAACTTGTCGAACGAATTCTAATAAGTCTGTTTGAGAATGAGTTTAAAAGAACTGTTTATGTTTCGAATTGATAATACAATTGTTCTTTTAGAGGACTGCCAGAAAAAATTAAACGAGATTGTTTTTTAAAAAATGTACTTGAGATCATGGATAAAATGCATTAAAAACAGTTTACTAGGGTTTTATCGTTTTGGTACTATCAATGTCGATTTTAAATTACTTTATTTGATGATTTATCTATGAAGAAATATAATTTATATCCTAATTAATAATTTAAAAAAGGAAATGACTTGGGAGACAGAGTTCAGTAATCGCATAATTTAAAATCAAGTTTTGTCAAAATTCTTTTTAAAATTTTTATTGATGTCAAATAATTTTAATCAAGCATCAAATAAACATGTTAATGATTTTTTTAAAATTAATTATTTAAATAAAAAAGATTTTTATATATCCCATCTTTAAAAGTTCTAAAAAGTGTAAAATAATTTCTCCTAGCCCTATACAGAATTATAACCCCATATAGGTTGTACCGAACAGACAGACAAGAAACCAAATTAATATTAAATTGTCATCCAATTCCAAACTATATTTAGCATTTCAAATCTCTGGCTCATCGGAAAGTTAGTTCAAAATGGATTGCAAAATTTTCTATTTAACAGACAGAACTGAATAAAAATGAGTTAATATAATAATAATATGTGATAGTTAAATAATGCATGAGACACTGTGGTGTTAGATTTTCGAGAGCATTTGCGTTTTTGTATCAATGCGATGTCTCTGAATTAATTAATTCGAATGATGAATTTGTTTGTTGCATTCAAATTCCTTTTTCAGCTTCCTGTAATCTCTGGACGGATTTCAATGATTTAAATTCTTTTAATAATTGTTTATAGTGAAAGTATTATTTATAAACAATAAAACGTATACGACTTTAATTTTAAAGGCGTATTGTTGAGTGAAAAAATAAACTGTCTTAAAAATATGCTTAATTTCCGAAATTTCTCTACATAGCTTTCATTAGGTTTCCTGATTTAAATTATAAATACTCTATGTAAACAGACAATATTTTACATAGTGAATGTCCAGTTTTCCAGTTCTAATGAATTTACAGTTTGCGATACAGTAAATAAAGTAATATAATAAATAGGTGGATTATATGAAATAAAATAATGAATGTAAAATACGAATTGGCTGGTGAATATGTAATGCAATAAGGAATGGACAACAGGTAATGTAATAAATAGATGATCAATTTGTAAAACAATAATTAATTGATAATATGTAACATAGTAAATTGATAACATGTATGCTATGCCATGGAATATTGTTATATATATTCGAAAGCGTTGCAATAAAAATCATTCATTTTAATAAACAATCTTTTCTAGCATTTACATATCCAAACTCTCTCTCTTAATGGAGCTTCATATAATAACAGAATGGATCTTCATATAATAACAGCATCTCTCTTAATGGAGCTTCATATAATAACAGAAATGTACCAAAAAAATCAAATTTTCTAATGTACAGAGCTTTATATAATAACAGAAATTCCTAGTATATATATATTTGAAAGTGTTGGAACAAAAATAATTCATTTTAATAAGCAATCTTTTCTAGCATTTACATATCCAAACTCTCTCTCTCTCTCTCTCATAAATTCCGTATTTCAAACCAAAGCTATATAGCTTTATAAAGCTAATCATCACATCACGTCATTCAATGGTTTGTTCAATTCTCTAAGCCATTAGCCCATTGAAAAAGAATCATTGATTTGAACAGTTCCCCAATATATGATAAGCATATTTAATTTTCCTATTTTAAAGTCATTGTGGTCCTGTCATTAGTATTTGAAGTAAATTATTAATATTGGATTATGACTGAGAAATTATTAGTATCCATTAGGATTATTAGTATCAATTGGGACGTGTACTTGAAGTAAAAATGTACTTGAAGTTCAAGATGATATCCTTCTCCCTTAAAAAAAAAATCCCTTCCAAAAATAATTTTGAGGTAGCTTTAAAATGGAACGTTAATCTGATTAAACTAAATTATTCGTATTAGTATTCGAAATAAAAAGGTCCATTCCAAATCAATCTTGTAGCTTTAAAACGAGATACTAACCTCTCTTATCTATTGAGAATAGGCCAGTTCTAGAGTATACGTATTATAGTTATGATTGATTTAGAAACTTATTGTTTTTCTTTCAGAACTGCGCACCCATGATGACGGAACATCTCAACGGCCACACAGAGAAGCTTCAAAACGGCTTCCACGAAGTCACCAATGGCTCCCTCTTAGGCGTTATCAACGGCCCCAGAATACTGGATGATCCAACATCCATCGACAAAGTTCCTCGCAAGAAGGTATCTTTTCATGATGCCGTGACCGACATCGACGGCGAGAACGATGACCACGAAGAAGAAGAAGATGCGCCCAATCTGGATGGAATTCTTAATGTGTCCGAAAAGATAAGCTTCTTCAATCAGACAACAAAGGCGAAGGCCAGCCTTGGCCAGCCGAGTTCGATTCCGCAGGCGAGGCTCGCTTTTGTCACCGAAATGGTCCAGAGCTCCCCTCCAGGAAGCGAGTCGCGTGAGGATCGAGAAGAAGAAAGAGAAGTGGCATGCAGAGTGACCGATACTCTCCCAGAATCTGACAGTATCTCGGTCAGTGAAGAAGCAACGGACATGGCCACACAGGTTACCTTCATGAAGATTTTCGCGACGCCGAAGAAGACAGTCTCTGAAAGTGAGTGGCTATTATTTCGTTGCTTTTATATTGAAAATGAGGCGAATAATTGATTTAACTAGTTAAAAATGTAAAATACTGTCAATAATCGCAATAGTTTCATGAACAGCTAAGTTTAAAACAGTAAGAAACCTTAAACCAGTTATCCTCTGCAGCCCCTGTTCGATAGAAAAATGACTTATCTTACCTTCTTTTTTTATCTTGATTCTTTAATTTTGGAAACTGATAAGAAAATGGAGCATTCATTTTTGATGAATTATCTAAAAATGAAATTAAAATAATTAGTTTAGCATGAAATATATTTCAACGGTATTTAATATACTCACTTATTTCACCTCATTATGTTTAGTTGTAAGTTTAGATGTATTGGTACTCCAAGTAATGCAAGTTATAAGACTCCCCCCCCCTTTATTAAATGGCCATTTTATTTTCACATTTCAATACATTTTTAGCTTAATCAACACGCTAATAATTTATTTTAGTTTTTCTAATTGTTATAACTTTATTTATGTCTAACTTGGCAAAAACGTCCAAAGTAATAAAATTCGTGAAAAATTAGCTATTTATTTTTTACAAATATAAGAATATAATTATTATGAAAGATTATAAAGAAATAATAAATTTCAAACAAACATATTATTAAAAATTATTATCTTAGGGGTCCTAGGAAGAGGAAAACAACTTAATCAATTAATGAATGATTAATATTCCGAAGAGAAATAAGTTTTACTTTAATGAATGATCTTAATAATTCAGCATTTACATTCACTGTAACTCCAATATTTTTATAATGGAAAAAATCAGTGTCCTATATTTGATTTATTTATTTGATACTTAAGTTAATAGCATTTTTTAATATACCTGTCCATGGTTCACATTTGCTAGAATGATCGTTGGTAACTAATTATCCAGATAAACCTGCACTGACGATGTTAATTGGAATCCTACAAATTTCCTTTTTTGACGAGTTCTAAAATGCGGGCATTTTAATTTCAAAATTATTGGGTTGTTCGGAAAATAATTTCGTTTTTTTTTTTTTTTTTGTGGAAATGAAAGACAGTTTTTGTATAATAAACAAATACTTTATTAAATTATATATTGGCCATTCTGGACCAACACCCCCTTTTGTCATCTTTCTGGTAGTAGCATCATTCCACGCTCATAAAAAAAAATTTGGCCAAAAGACGGATCGAGGTGGTTTTTGACCTCCTCATTGGAGGTGAAGGTTTTACCGTCTAAAAAATTGAGCGAACCAGTTCTGGCACTGGCGTACTGTCAACACACCTTCTCCATACACATCGGTCCATTTCTTTCTGGCTTGAACAGCATTTTTACCCTTTCTGTAGTAAAACAGTAAGATATGTCGAAAATGCTGCTGATCGCTCTCCCTATTTAAAAGGGCACCAACCAAAAACTACTGCGTAGAATGAATTGAAGTTTTTCACACACAAGCCTTGCTATATGAGCTCTCAAAGCATATAAAAATTTTAAGGCTTAAATGTGAAGTTGGGTGCAAAAAAATACAATTAAATCCTCTGTCGGGAAAAAACGAGATTACTTTCGGAACAACCCAATAAATTCTTTTATTCTGCGATGGATCATCTCACAGCAGAAATGTAACGGTCTCTCTGATAAAGTTTTGAAATTTTTTTTATGGTATCGCAAGACCACAATGACAAAAAAAGTGAATTCTGGTCTCTGGCAGCGAAATGGATTTTTCCACTCTACTGCTTAGAAGTTCTGGATACATACAACTCATTTTGAAATTTTTGCTACGTCATGAGTGTTGTTGGTTGAATTTTTTACACTTGTAGAAATATTGTACGTGTGCTAAATCATCTCGCTAAAACATACAAGTAGTATTTGCTTGTAAGCTTTAAAAATAATATATTATGTATTGAAATAAAACATAGAAAAAATTCATTGTATATTTAAGATGTTTCGTAAAACTCCAAAAATTTATAACTATTTTCAAATTTTGTTTCCGTTCTTGCTTCCAAAACAGGTTCTTCGTAATATAACCAATTCGATTGCTATTTTTAAATATCGTTCACCTACATACGAATATAGAGGACGGTAAAAAAACATTTTACAAATTTTTAAGTCAGATATCAACTCAGAATAAGAAGCAATTCAAATACAGTGGAACAACCAGTGAAAATGTAGTGAAACATACATTTTTTGGAATGCAAATTTACAATAAAACGAAAAATATATTTCATGAATATGAACATTATGAGACTTCCGTAGCAAGACAGACAATAGTAAGTAGACTTAATATCAACAGATATCCTTTGGAATAATTAAAATAAGTGTTCAAAGGACTCGCCATCTGAAGCTATACACGCTTTGCAAGTTAATATTCGTGCAGCTAAATTTTTGTGCTGCTTTAAATTTCTTTTACATTAAATCTGTGTTGAATAATTTATCTGGAGTATCTCTTCTTTTACTTAATTCAATGACACAGAGCTTTCTGTTGCGCCATTCCTCTTTTGCAATTGCAATTGGAGCAATTGGAATCTCAGGTTCCATTGTAAAAATGATGTATTATTGTGATTCCATTGTGAAAAGATCATCATGGATACCTTTTATATCTATTTTTTTAATGAAATACGTTTGAATTTGAGAAGCTTACATTTTGTTTATTTATAATGGGTAATCAAAAAGTAATTTTCTGATTACAAATAATTATTAGGAAAGAACCATTGATTATAATAATGTAAAATTATTATTTTGGGATACTCTTGTTCTTTATTTTCTTTAGTTCAACAGATACAGCAAATAATGCATAAATAATAATTTTGCATTCGTTCTGTTATTAAAATGGAGTCAATAAAGGAAAAAGTTGAATGTATTCTATTGTTCCATGAATTCAAATCGACCATTACAGTTCAGTGCCAATTTTGAGATTACATAAAGGATAAATTGTTTGCAATACTGATAAACTCAAAGTTAGGATCAAATATTATTGTATCTAGAGTGACAACCGAAACGTTGTATAATACTTGCCGAGAATTGGAATACTCCGTGATGTTATTCGAGCTAACGAGTGACAAATCACTGAGGTGATTTTATTAAAAATTTTATAACATCTCCATAATATATCGAAATGCCAAATAATGATAGTTTTTACATTTTTGTAACCCCCCCCAAAAAAAAAGAAAAAGAGAACACCCTGTATATCCAAAATTACATATCATTCAGGATCTGTCAGTTTAAGAAAAATCTGAATGTTGAAAAGTTTTAGAGAAATTCAATCTCCTTCAAGGAATATTCTAATAAAATTGATAACGTATGTTTATCTTTAAGTACAAACCGTAAAAATTATTGCATCTTTTCACATTGTGAAATATTTAAAATTGATGTTATAAATCTGTATGTCATGAGGAAATTTTTAAAAAGATTTCTAGGGTACATTTATTTACTTTTTATCTCGTAATAATTTTAAGTAAAATATTTTTCTAAGGAAAATTATTATTATTGGAATAGACAGCTTAATTTTTTTTGTCATCTCACTTTCGCTGAAATATTTTATTGCGTTCCTCATATAAGCATCACGAAATTTTATTCTTTCAACTCTTACAGACTTATGCAAATAGGTTCAAAGCCCGTATTGTGACATTTTAATTGTTTTAAAACTTACATTCTTATTTGGTTAAAATGCTTTTTAATGTGCAAAATAAAAGCTTTATCTTCTATTTCAATAAAAGGAGGATTTTATTATTTCCGTGTAGAAGATAAGCTTGTAAAATACGCTGTTTCGCCTCACAATCACGTAATAAAAACTGTAATTCAATTCTTCAAAACAAGGTTTTGCAAAACAATAAAAAAAAGGTGTGTCATTGTTCGATTAAAATTGAATTTTAAATTATAATTTATTTATATAAAGTATCAATAAAAACAATTCTGACATTTTTTATAATCACTTTCTCTAGTATCAAAATCTAGTATATTTATCTATCTAGTATCAAAATTTATCTAGTATAGCCTTTACCATATGGATGGCGCAGTGTGGCCAAAAATGGCCATTGACCCAAAAAACTCAAATGAACCAACCATCTAGTATCAAAAATCATACAATATTAAGACAGTCTTTGCTTTATACTTACTCTTACACTTCGCTATAAAACTAAACTCAGTGGCCCGACAGCCCATGCGGGCTCCGTATCCATATCTGCTTTCTTGACCGAGGGCCCTGGGGTGATAGGCATACGTCCCGGTTAGGTGGTCAGCCTAACTCGGAACCCCCAGTGTTTAGCTCCCAAGCATGCTTGGTCCTCAGTTCCTCGACCCACTAAAGGGATGAAAGGCTCAGTCGACCTTGCCCAGCCCTAGGATCGAACCTGGTCCTGTGCCTTGGGATACGCTACCTGGCTTCTATACTTCGCTATATGTTTAATTTAAAAATAAAATTTATGATGATTTTTTTTCCTTGTTAATTTAAGGATAAATACATAATATTTTGTTTTAGACCCGCAAAGAAATTTACCTGCATTTTTCTTCAAGCCTAATATTTGTGTAATTGAAATCATTGTTAAATTGAAACAAATTTTAGTTAATCGTCATACGTAGAAATTTCGAATTCTTTTCTTAGCATATTCGAATCGGCATATTCGAATTCTTTGTGAATATGCCGATTTATTAAAATAAATTTGTGAATCTATTTAAAAATTAATTTTTTGAGGACTTTTTGACTTCTCATTTTTCGTTTCAAAATTCTGAATATTTTGTCTTAGATATACATAATGTAACGTCATCTTGGTGCTATAATACTGAATTATCAAACCAATTGAAAGGACACAAAATGGAAAGGAAAGAAGGGAAACAAAGAAATTTCATAAATTACTTATATTTTTCTTCAAGCCTAATATTTTTGCTACTGAAATGCTCTTTAAATTATTATTAAATTTAAATTCATTACATATTAAAAAAATTTCATTTTTCATCATAGCGTATATGATTTAATATTTGACCTAATTTGCCATTAACGGTGAATTTCAGACGATGCCTTTTTTTTTATCAATGTATTCCACGTACTATAAAAAATAGAATAGAATTTAAATTTAATAAACGAAACATTTTGAGGCATTTAAAACTATTTTAATATGTATTAGAATGTAAAATGAATTTCAAATGTATGGAAATTTTTCACACAAAAAAATATGATATATAAAGTGCATCAAAGTAACAAAAGTTTTCACCCAATAAATCTTTCAAGTGTTATTTTAATCTTAATCTCTTTTTTACAAATTATATCAAGAAGAAAGCATCTTATTTCGAATTCGTACTGATTATCGTTTGCGCATTTATTATAATTGTATTGTTGAAAATATTGCGATCATCGTCAAATAATTATATTTCTTGGAAATGACAATTATTTGAATAAAAACAGAAAACCCTTTGCTAACGATTTCAAAGAATAAAAACACAGTTTAATAATTTTTTTACAAATGTTGAAGACTTCTTCTGTAATTAAAATAATTGTTTAATCCATTGAGGCGAGAAATGAACATTCATTAATTTACGCAACCTTCTATTTTAATTAAAGCGGCTGTCAATTAATACCTCACCGAAAAGTTCGCTTTGTCACTGAAGCAAAGGCTGCGTGTTATATAACACTTGCCCAAGTGCTAGGAATTTGTAGTGCTAACCTAATTAATTCGGTTAATTTTATGCTTAAATGCAATTACTGATATGCAGATGACAAGAGCCTACAGACTTTTATTTTCTTTCAACTCAATATTTAAAAAAGAAAAGTAGAAGCAATGGAAGTTTTAGATGAAGTAATAATAATATCCCAGATTATACATATTTGACTTCAAATAGAATAATGGATGATTTTCACTATCTTCTTTTGATATTTTCCGATATAATACAATTCAAGCTAATAATATTCTCTTTCTTGTTGCATCGCAAAATTGCATGGTAAAAAGCATTTAGCTTCGTTTTATAGTGGAGAGAATCTAGCATTTTTGACTCACTTCTATTTGATCCATTGGTTTCAAATGTTGCTACAAATACACATTTGTGGCATCAAGGCCACAAACAAAATTTCATCCGGCGTTATTTGAAATAAACAAGTGGGCATTCAATCATTTGATAGACTGAATTGAAAACAACATATATTATTTTAGTGTAAACGACATATAATAAGAGCAATCCATCTAGCTTGCTGCATTTTTGAGTTATCTTTATCATTAAATGCAAGAATAGGCAAACCAACAGAGTGCAAACCTGTCATATATAGAATTTAAAATTTGATAAATATTTGCGATTTTAATAATTAAACGACGAGGAATATTTCATCTTTCCAGATAGCTACTCTTATGAGCTATCTTGTTCACATAAAAGACGGATAGATAGACAATCCACAAATAAGTCTCATCTAAAATTTGTTAGAAGTGTATAATTTTAGTGTAAAGACTGTACATCATCATTCATCCATTCTAGCTAGGGATTGAAATACCGGGATATCGAATACCGGTATTTTGAGCCACATTAACAATTTTGTAATACCAGTATTCACACGATTAAATAACGTTTTTTCGGTATTTGCTAGAATTTTTAAAATTGTCTCCACTATATGTTCAGGGATCGCCAACATAGCCAAATACTATACGTTTTTGTTTTTATGTCACCCTAACGAGGGAAATTAATTAGCTAATTAATGGTTTAATTGCTTAAATCTAAATTAGCAAAACATGGATTATGACTGAAAGAAGGTATTGTATCCATAGCGACTTATGGAGCAACAGTTATGGAAAAAGTTGGAAAGTTGATTGGTGCAAATCAGCAACTGTGCTGTGCTCATGGAATTCAATTAGGAGTAATAGATGTATTATACCAAAAAAATAAAGAACAGAACAATCCAAATACTGTGGATATAGAAACTTCGCATTCCAGCTTTGAAGAGAGTGAGAGTGATATTGACACAATGAAGATAATGACAATGTAATTGTTGAAAAAGATATTGCTAATGAGGATGAAATATTAACCCATCAAGAATTGCTTGCTATAATTTATAAAGTTCGAAAAATTGTTAAGATATTTAAACGTTCCCCTATAAAAAAATTTCATATTACAAAAATATATATTAAATGAAAATAAAACAGAATATATGTTAATATTAGATTCTACAACGTATTGGAACAGTTTACTCCTAATGATGGAACGATTTTTGAAACTGGGAAATTCAATTCAAAAAGCAATAATTGACTTAAACCTGTAAATTAATTTTTTAGATAGTGAATTCGACTTAATATCCAGAACTGTATCAACTCTAATTCCAATAAAACTGGCTGCTGAGGCATTATGTCGGAGAGATTATAATTTATTAATAACTAATGCAACAATAAATTTCATGTTGCAGTCACTGAAAGAACAGCATACATCACTGTCTGAAGAATTAATTATATATTACATTGAAAAATTGCACAGAAGAAAGGCATACCGAAATAAAAAAAATGTCTTACGGTATTTACATAATTATTTTAAAAATAAAAAAACAATTAATTAAAAGAGACTAACCAATTCAAATCTGATCAAGTTTATAGTAAATTTTCTTAAAATTTTTTACCCACAAACCTATTCACATTCAGAAGAATTCGGTTCATTTATCGAAGATTATGATGATACTAATGTCGATAGTGAAAAGGAATTATCTCTTGAATAAAAATTAGAACTAGCGATAAATTAAAAAAAAATGCAACGAACCAAAATGCAATACAGAAATCGGCTATATCCCAAATCACCCGAAGGGAAATCCATTTATTTAAAGATGAGGGATTTAGAGGTAAATACTTGGAAAAAGTATATCGCGCATTGCTAACAGTACCACCAACTAGCGTAGATGCCGAAAGAGCGTTTTCGACAGCTGGTAATTTTTGCACAAAATTACTTTTCAGGCTTAATGACAGCACAATTGATGCATTATATTTTTTAAGATCACCTTTCAAAAATTTGTAATAGTACCACAGACTGAATAGTGATATTTACACTTTTTTGTGATTAAAATAAATAAGATGTTCCTTTAATTTTTTGTTATTCTTTATATACTGTTATAATTTATAAGTTACAAATTATTTTTGTGATATTTACACTCTCTAATAAAACTGGCAAATAAAACTAAAAAATACTTGTGTTTTTTTTTCTAAAATTTCTAATACCGGTATTAAAACCGGTATCTCAGTATTAAGATCTAAATAATACCGAATACCGGTATTGAAATTTTGGTCCGTTAATGCAATCCCTAATTCTAGCTGACTGCGCAGAGAAAACGATTATTTCATGCGTTTGTAGACAGTTCAACATACTTAATTCGAAAAGTAGTCTATTCGGATTGTAATGTAGAGATTCGACAAATCTCTATACATATTTTTTTTGAGTTTTTATAAAAATTTATGTTTATATAATTTATGTACGAGGAAGGATAAAAGTCCGTAAATATCATGAAGATATAAATATATAAAGCGTCACTAAAGAAGATATAAAGCGTCACTAAAAAAAGTTTGTGTTATGTGTTCTTCAGATTTATTCATTAAAGCTGATTATATTAGTCTGTGATTGTATGAATTAAGATGAAACAAGCCGACTTTACGTAATTGCAAACTGGGGCCCGTTTTTTGTTTTTTATAATAAGCCGAGGTTATTAAAGGGATCGAATATAGGACTTGTAATCGGAAGTAATATCACTGGCACTCCTTAAGGTTTTTGTGAAAAAAAATTGTTTGCATATATAAAATAGTATTTTGTAATTAAAATAGAAATCGAAAAATTTACAGGATTCATAACAGAATGTCCTCGTGATCTATGACATTTCTCAAGATAAGGCTAACGACCAAATAACTACTCTTGCTGCTCCAGGGCATATTGTCATTTTTTTAACCTACGTTATTAGAGAGTAGACTCAGCACAAAACCAATTTTTTTTGTAGAAAAAATATGCAGTAAAATTCTTCAGAAAGGAAAAGAAATTGGACCCAAATTGTTCTCGAATTACCCGAAAAATGTTAAAGGCAGCGAAACAAATGATTTTGACTTGATACACTCAAATACTGATATTTTAATTTAATATAGATGTATAAAAAGTGCAAAAAATATTTTGTAGTTATTATTTTATTAGCTGCTTGTTGCTCTGCTGGTTCACGGGCAATATTGATTGAATTTACCTTCAACTAAGTATTTCATGCAATATTTAATATTACAGATTCACTCAAGCAAATATTTTTAAGCATGAATTAGATATCAAAGCAATATTATTTTAATAATCTTACACTTGCCCTATTTATTATGTACATAAGCCAACTTAATGAAGTCGAGTATCATACAATTATAACCAAATTAGAAGAATTATTAGAAATAAATATTAAGTTTACAGCCAAAGAATCAAGAAGAAAGATAAAATGAAGCCGGCCTGAAAACTTTCTCAAGGGTCACCCTCAGGCAAGGATTCAAACCAGGGATTTTTTCTGTGAGGGGTCTGACTTTCGTCCAACAAATTGATCCGTCGAGACCCGAAAATCCCTGAAAATTGGTTGGAGATAAAATTAGTATCACAAGATTAAAGATAATTATACAAAAACAAGTAAAATCATTTCCAAAAAGCAATCCAAATAAGAATCCAAATGTTCTTGTATAATTATCTTTAATCTTGCGATACTAATTTTTATCTCCAATCAATTTTCAGGGATTTTCGGGTCACGATGGGTCAGTTTGTTGGACGAAAGTCAGACCCCTCACAGAAAAAATCCCTGGTTTGAATCCTTGCCTGAGGGTGACCCTTGAGAAAGTCTTCAGGCCGGATTCATTTTATCTTTCTTTTTGATTATTTGGCTGTAAACTTAATATTTATTTCTAATAATTCTTCTAATATGGTTAAGTTTATTTCTGTTCTGTTGTAGCAGCATTAGCTCTATCTAAATACAATGTATATTTTATTATATATATTCAGGAAATTTTATATAGGTGAATTTTTATATTGATTATTTCTGGATTGATAGTTTCTTATACTATTATAACTATATTAAAAACTCAAATTTCCGCCTAATCTAATTCCTATTTTCCACGATACTGTAACTTTACTTTTGGATTCTTCATGTAAATTATACACAAGTTCAATAAAATCCTTTTACCTTAGTTTTTAAAAATGGAAGAAAATCAAGTAATAAAAGATTTAATGAAACGATAAAGACGGTTTGAATTCCAATGCTACAATATAATCAATTTCAATGAAAATTAAATAGAAAAATCAGTTTTTTTAAAGCTATTAATTGCGGTAAAACTACTAAAAAACTATAAATTTGCTCAACTATTAAATTGATACCATTAGAAAAACATTTTTAAAATTTAAAACTATTGTAAAAATCGGTTTTTGTATAATAAAATTTTAGGGACTTAACTAGGAAAAATGCTTACATTTTGGTAATTTTTAATTAATCAAAATTTCAAAAAAAAATTTAAAAAGTATGTTTGGGCCAAATTTAGTAGTTCTAAGTCAAACGGTTTGTCTTGAAGAACGCCAACACAACAACAGACAAATGTATATATATATTCTCCTTTGTTATCCGTAGAGATATATTTTGATTTAAAAAAAAGTGTACCCCCCTCCCTTTTTTCCTCATCTATACAATTACCCAGTAATTCGTTTATTCAATCCATTTTGGTCCAAATAATTTTAAATAGCTGACGTTCAACTGCATATTTTATGAGAAAAATTATATATTTATAACAGTTTTCGTATTATAAAAAAAATATGCATTAGCAATCAATCTATTGATAAAATATCCAAAAAATGTTACCTTGATTTATTTTTAGCAAGCATTTCTACACAAAATGTCGCGTCAAATGAGAAATTCCCTTTTATATTTGGTACCCCAATACCTTACGTGTGTTTGAATAATTATAGGAAAATGGAATGCACGTGTTTCTAATTAAAGTGACAAAACTGTTTCATTAAGGGCTGCGAAACGGAAAAAAAAAATATTTTCAAAAATTGGGAAACACTTTGGGAGATCAAGGTCATTAGATTGCGGAAAGGCGCGTGCGAAACTTGAAATAAATCGGAGAAAAATAAAGAAGGGGAAAAAATTAAAAAAAAAACAGTTTGGAGGATTGCATATGCAAAATTTAAGTTAATGAGAGGATTATACAATGAGTTGAGAAAAGGACCACAATTAAAAAAAGATTAAAGCATTCTCCCAGAATCCTCGGGAAGAAGATTCGCAGCGAAGCCATAAATCTTCTTATATGGGTTAACGGTACAACTTACATGGGAGAAATATCGTGTTGGATGACCGGGTCAGGTATTAAAATTTAGCCTTCTATGTGTTCTTCCTTAATGTTGTTGGTTTAGAATATGTATTGCAGCAGAATTATTCAAAAGATGGAACGAATGAGAGCTCATAAGTGTAGGACTCAGTAATCACTACTATTTAGAATCACGCACATTTAATAACATTTAGGACGAACAATTACATTAACATAAAAGAAATGAACATTAAATGGATTTCGTCGAATACGTCGCAGGATTAATTCACATGTGCCATCTCGTCTTTCGTCCAGAGACCCGTCTCGTCTCACGCGTCTTCACTTTCGTTCAGACTCATCTCGTCTCGTCTGCACTCCGTCTAACAAGCCTCAACGCCTGTTGGCCAGCAGATGGCGCTCGTTATCAGGCGTTCGTCACTACATTCGGCGATCCTGACATCTCTTTCGTCCTCGAAAGTTAAATCAAAGTAGAAAAATCTGAAAGAATAAAAAAAAGAAAACAGTATCTGGATAAACCAATAAACATTTTTTTGTTCTTTTAGTCTGAAGACCATGCTTTCATGAAATCAGCTGCTGTGGAAGTTGTATTTGGTCCGTCATGACATCCAACTTTTTCCACGTCATAGCGATCCTTAGGTTTAACCTTAACAATCCGATACGGTCCATGAAACTTTGGTCTTAGTTTGAGTCCAGTTCCAAACTGCGTCCGTTGTATGGCCACTAATTCACCAAGTTTGTAGATGCGCGCCACTTTTCTTCGTTTGTTGAAACTTTTGCGATTTTCTTCTTGAATCTTCAAAATGTTTTCCCTTGCTTCTTCTCTCATATTATTTCGATCTTCCATCATTGCTTTTGTGTATTCTTCTTCCAATATTTCCTTTAAATGTAAATCAGTTGTATCTTTTAATTTTACTCCAGTTAAAAGCTCAAACGGGGTAAACTTTGTACTTCTCGAAACGGTACTATTGATTATTTTCTGCACTGATGCAACATGTTTATACCATTTGGTAGGGTCTGTTATCGAGAGTTTTGATAGAATGAGTATTAGAATTTTATGCATTATTTCAATTTGTCCATTTCCGCGAGGAATTCCAGTGCTAATTTTGAAATGTTCAATATTTTCAACCTGACAGTATGTTTCAAATTCTTTTGAGGTAAAAGCTGAACCTCTGTCTGTTATTATTCTCGTCGGATTTCCAAAAGTAGATTGTTGAAGCTTAAGTTTAGTTATTGCATCCTGAGTAGATGTTGATTTAACCGGATACAACCAGACAAATTTTGTAAAAGCGTCGACTATTGAAAAAATATGCTGGTAGTTCTTATTTGTAGAAGGCATAGGGCCAATGAAATCGATGTGATATGTACTTAAAGGCAAATTTTCTTTTGGGATGGGGTTAAGGAAACCTTCACCTTTCCCACGTTTCTTATTACACAGAATACACTCCACGCAATTGGCAACCACACTTTCTATTTTTGACCTCAACTTTGGTATGTAAAATTCTTGCTTTAAAATTTCTTCCGTCTTAGCCACAGCGTAATGTCCTTTATTGTGAATTTCTCGAATAATTTCTCTTTGTAATGCTTCTGGGACTATGAGCAATTCTCTACCATTATCGTATTTGTATGAAACTCCATTTCTCACAATGTGTTCACCGTCTTCTTGCTTATCTATCAAAACTTTTAATTTCTTAAGGAATTCGTCCTCATTTTGAGCATTGGCTATTTTAGTGGTCACTTCACTGTATGAACGAGTAACAACAAGTACTGCGTTTCGACTAAGAGAATCTACGTGTGACATTTGTTTTCCCGATCTGTGAACAATTTGGTAATCAAATTCCTCTAACTGTAAAGCCCATCTTGCAACTTTTGGTGTAAGATCTCTTTTACTCATAGTTTGTTGAAAAGCGGAACAATCAGTCACAATTTTAAACTTAGAACCCAGTAAGTAATGTCTAAATTTTTTCAACGCTTCGATTACAGCCAAAACTTCTAATTCATAGCTGCTATATTTTTCTTGTTGTGGAGATGTTTTTCGACTAAAATAATGAATAGGATAAAACTTATTGTCGGTTCCCTGTTGCAGCAGCACTGCTCCGAATCCCTGACTGCTAGCATCTGTATGGAGTTCTAAAACTGATCCCTGTTGATAGAGATGCAAAATTGGCTCCTGAGTTAAAATATCTTTAAGTTTTTGAAAAGCTTCCTTTTGTTCAGATTCAAACTTAAATGCAATGTCTTTTCTTAGTAGATCACTAAGCGGTTTTGCGATTTTTGAATAGTGGGGTATAAATTTCCGGAAATAGCTAGTAAGGCCTAAAAAGCTTTGTACTTGTTTAACAGTTTGTGGTTGTGGAAATTTTTGTACAGCTACCGTTTTAGATACGGAGGGCTGTATAGTTCCGTTTTGGATTCTGTAGCCTAAAAATTCTATTTGTGGTTTTAAAAACTGACACTTCTTAAAATTAAACTCCAAACCGTACTCTGATGCAACCTGTAGAACACGTTGTAATTTTTCTAGCCCTTCTTCCTCGGTTTTGGATGGTATAATAATATCGTCCATATAAATCAGTACAGTTCCGTCTAGCATCAAATTCCTGAATATCACATTAATGTAACGCTGAAATACACTCGGACTATTGGAAAGTCCAAATGGTACTTTAAGAAATTCCCACTGCCCATGATGTGTTACAAAAGACGTAAATTTTGTGCTATCTTTCTCTACGTCTACATGAAAAAATCCGTTTTTCAAGTCCAAAGTAGTAAATATTTTTGATTGCTCAAGTTTGTCAAGCAAATCTTCTATGAGGGGTAAAGGGTACCGATCTTTAATCATCTTTTTATTTAGCTTACGAAAATCAATGCATAACCTATAACTGTCATCCTTTTTCTTGCATAAAACCACGTTGGAACAGAAATTTGAAGTACTGGGTTTAATTATCCCTTCCTGTATCCATTTATCAATCTGAGTTTCAACGAATTTTTGTTCTTTTAAAGGCAGCCTTCGAGGGTTGTGAGTAATCGGAGTATCATCGCTCAGTATTATTTTCATTTGTAACTCCGTACTTTTTGTTTTGTTTGGCGAATACTTATTTAAAAGACGATTTATTTCCTGTCTGAAGGGTTTTTTTACATGACTCATGTCGATTTCATCATAGTTTATCGAATCCGCTAAATGAATGAAGTATGGGAGAGGATGTGTATTTATTTTATTGCAAGCCTCAGCAAAAATAGGTGCCTGTCTGTCTCTTTTCAACTCCGCGGAACGTAATGATACGACCTTGACCTCGCTTCTCACCAGCCGGGTGTAATTTATTTCAGCTTTTTTCCCATGAATGGTAATTTGTTTTTCTTGGAATGAAAAGCTTAGATTATTTAATACGTCCATGCCGATGATTATTTCGTTCGGCATTATTTCTAACACATACACATTAGTTGATATTACATATTCATCAATTAATATATCACAATAAAAAAAACCTAGAGGAGTAATGCTATCTCCACTTATACCAGCTAATTTCACATTATCAGTCGTTAAATTAGGTTTACCAATTTTCAAATAAAATTCATAATTAATCATAGTAATATCACTTCCAGTATCAATTAATGCATCACAATTTATACCATTTATTTCAACATTTTTACTAAGCTTATTTACAGTTTTTGGAGAGTTACGAATATACACTTTATTTGAGAGAGACACTTTAAAATCTTTTTGCGGGCAGATACTGGCTTTGTGGCCAAAGCTGCCACATTGGAAACATTTCAATCCTTTGTTTTTAAACTTGCAATTAATTGATTTATGGCCAGCCTCATTGCAATTAAAACATTTATTATTACTCTTGTTATAGTAATTATCATCAGTATAATTCTTTTGAGCACGAACGAACGGCAATGGTGAATTTTTAGCTTCTTTCGCGATATCAAATTTACTTCTGTTTTCGGAAACACGCCAATTTCTGTTTGTTTCCTTTTTAAGGTGACTTCGTGCTGCTTCATATTCGTCCAGTTTATTAACCAATTCTTCTACTTTCTTTATTTTGGGCAAATCGTCGAGAAAATGATCGCGTACGTCATTTGGTATTTTACTCTTTAACTGGTCAACGACCATTAGCTGCTTTAAATCTTCAAAATCGGTTATTTCTAAACAATTGATCCATTCCTCAAAAAAGTTATTCAGTTCAAAACCGAAATCCCGCCATGAAGAAGAAGAATCTCGTTTGTGAGTAAAGAACTTCTGCCTGAGTTGTTCGGAAGTTAATTTAAATCTTTTAAGCAACAGTTTTTTTATGTAATCATAGTCATTAGCTGATGGATCAGGTTCACGAGTAATTAAATTGACTATATCTAATGGTAATAACCCGAGTAAATAAGAAATCCAGTTTTCTTTTGCAATGTTAGCCCTACTTATTTGTTTCTCAAATAACGAAAGGTAAACACTTATGTCTCCGCTATTATCATAATTCTTCAGCAATTTTAATATATCAGTCTTAGGCATATCTGATACAGTTAAAGTATTATCTCTACTTTTTAACTCAAGTTCTAACTTTTTCAAAGTATATTCGCGCTCATTCTTTTCGGCTTCCGCTTTGGCCTTTTCGGCTTCGGCTTTGGCCTTTTCAGCTTCGGCTTTGGCCTTTTCGGCTTCGGCTTTTTCAGCATCTAACCGTTCGCGCTCCTGAGTGATAGTTAAAAGTAAATTTTTTACGAACTCTTCGTTATAGTCTTTCGACTCTGTTATCATTGTAACTAACTGTCGCACTTTGGCATCCTGTGGTGCCGTTAGTTCTAATTCGTCTACTAAAGTTAGTAAGTCGCTCTTTCGTGCTCGTGCAAGAAATGCCATACTTGAGAATAAATCAAAATTGTACTCACAATTTCTTCAACATCGATCCACACTACGTCAGTCCACAAGGAGTTGGTATCCAAGAGGTTTATTGTAGAACGTCAAATTTCACTCCTGTTTAGTTCTTCTTTCGTCTATGTACCGGCCTTTGTTAAAATCCGGGTCGAACCCCCATATTTGTAGGACTCAGTAATCACTACTATTTAGAATCACGCACATTTAATAACATTTAGGACGAACAATTACATTAACATAAAAGAAATGAACATTAAATGGATTTCGTCGAATACGTCGCAGGATTAATTCACATGTGCCATCTCGTCTTTCGTCCAGAGACCCGTCTCGTCTCACGCGTCTTCACTTTCGTTCAGACTCATCTCGTCTCGTCTGCACTCCGTCTAACAAGCCTCAACGCCTGTTGGCCAGCAGATGGCGCTCGTTATCAGGCGTTCGTCACTACATAAGTATGTTTTAAGTATCGCCTTATTCAACATTTCTGTTTAACACACTTGCTTTATGTTAATAAACTTGTTTTATGTTAATAAAGAGGGAATATTGCAATCCATTATGTTATAGTTTTGAAATTCTGTATGCTTGTTTATTGCTGAAGACAATATGCTATTTTAATATTTACAAAACTTTATTTTCAATCAATCTATTAATTTAATGAAATTTTTACTCATTTGGCGCTACTAGACATTTGAGAAAGAAGCGAATTCGAGATAAAATAATATTTATAACAATGAATTTTGAATTAAAAACAAAAATTGCTATTAAAATGCTATTTAAAATATCTTGTATCATGAAAATTTGAAAATTATCCTAGAAAAATTCCGAAAGACAGAAAAATCTATCACGTAACATATAAAAATGTTTAATACGGAATTGTTAAAATTCTGCTTCTGAAAAGTTTGATATGTGTATAAATATTCGCATTTCGTACTGCGTTTTTCGTTTAATTTCCTTTCTTATTTTATCGTCTGCTCCCATCAAGCATTTGGAATTCCTGCTTTTGCTTGTTTATCTATACTTAAACACACGCACTGAGCTTTATTCTCTGTGTGTGTTAGCGCTCTACAGGCCAGACCATTCAACCTACAGCTACCAAATTTGGCATTTGTATACCTTGGAGGCCGGGAATGTGCACCTAGGGATAATTTTTTCCAATTTTTAATTAGAATTTTATTTATTTAAAAATTAAGCGAACTTTTGGCGTGTTTTTGCTATAACCTCCGAAAATATTACCGCACAAAAATATTTTTACATGAAGTTAAAGATCAAAAATTCATCTTTTAAATGATAGCAAAGTTTTAACTTTAAAATTAAATTTCTATTCTTAATGAATTTTTAAATAAATACTTTAACTATGTTTTTCAACACTTTTTTTCGTACAAAATAAAAATAAAATTTAAGCTGCACGAGCACGTTTCGTATTCATGGGAGAAAATTAGCTTTTTTCAAAGTGTTTCCATCACATTGATTAAAGCTCCAATTAAAAATAAATTAAATCTTTTTGGAAATGAAATCTGCAAAAATATAATTTTCGGCACGTGTCTGTAGGAAATGAAACAAATGTGAAATATTATTTTCTAAAAAATAAATTCAAGAAAAATTAATTTATGATCTTTTACACTCTCTATATTATTAATCCAATAAATCGGTTTTATTTTAAGGCAAGTTTTGTTTAATATGTACTGGATATCCATTCAAATCAGGGTCACGCAGGTAATTTGTAAACCTTTAATAAGAGACAGATCTGCTAAAATGGCCTAAATGGAAAATGATTATATTTTATGTAACTTGATTCAATAAATGCTCTAATAAATAACGAATTTTTGATTTTATATAAAACTTCTGCTGTGGAAATCACGAATAACAAAATGTTCTTGAAACACTAATATTTTAAATAAAGAGTTAATTTCCAAACAACTAAATCAATCACTTAAACTGACTAATTTATGAAAATTTGAATATCACTATTCAATAAAATAAGGATAATTTTAGATTTTCCGTCCATCGTTTCAAAGAAAATACGCCAATCAGCGCGCAGTTTCTCAAGAATAATTTGCCTAAGATTATGAAAATGTTGAGTTTTTCTAAATTTTTAACATTCAAAACTTCATAAAACTTGATTCAACAAACTTCACTTACTTGATCGTGGAAAATAGAAACATTCATTCATTTATTTAAAATTTGGTGTGTCCAGAATATTTCTCAGAATATGATACCTTACTGCATTAGATTTAGACTTCATAATTTTTGAAATATATTTATAGGCCAGAACAAAATATTATCATTGATTTCATTTCAATCCTTTTGAAAGCAAAACTAAAAACTGAATTTTATGCTGAATCTGAGAAATTTTTATTGAATTATTCTTTGAGATATTATATAAATTATGAAAAATATTTTGTAGTTCATATAAGACTTAAATACCGAGCGATTCTGTTTGCAATACTCATATTCAATAATAATAATAATAATAATAAATAAATAACAATAAAGATGATAAATAAACTAAAAAGCTTGGTTTTATTAAAAAATATCTTTATATTAAATGCAATTTCATCATTTCTACTTTAAATTGAAGTTTTACCGGAAATGACAACAAATTAGCAAAATATATATAGTAAATTGAACGAAACGTTCTAATCAACAGTATAAGTTTGGTATGACTATCAAAATTTGAAGATTAAAAATGTTTTGTTTGAGAATCTATTAAGAGACCAGTTACTTAAAATATTTAATTGAAAATTGTAGCGAGTGGTAATACTGGCGAACCGGCTGGTCGCCAAAGGCGGCTAGTCTCTAATAAAAAAAACAATAAGACTAATGGAATAAAATATAAATCTTGCAAACAGAAGAGCCTACTCTTTGTGTATGTTCAGATAGCATTTATAGACTATTAGAACATTATCCGAATAAATGAAATGCGCTTTATTAGGAAATAATAGTTATCCTATTTCACTTTTCGACTCTTTGTCGATGAATTTGCATATGTTTTAAATATCTTACACGGAGAAACCTTGCAAAAGCCTGTTTTTTAGATTAACAAGCGAATTTCGAAACGATGAATATTCAAAACACAATCTTATTGGTCTATTGTATTATCATACTGGAAACTCCGTCATGGAATTAAAAGTAAGCATTAGGCGAAAATTTCTACTAAGTTTGGTAGTTTTGTATAAGAGTGAGATGTTAATTTTAAGATTGATTAGTGTGTTGTAGATTTTGGAATTGTTTCGGATTACGTGTATTGGCATCAAATGCCGTATGCTTTTAAAAATTTGCCACAAATACATCTATTTTTAAATTTTTCTTATTTAATTTATTTTTAATATATGCTGGAGTTCCAAAATTTAGAAAAATAATATAATTTGAAATGTCAGAATTTTTTCTTTCTACGTTTTAATCTTTCTAAAAATGTCTTATTTTCAATGAATTGAAAATAACTTTTGAACGAATAAAGAAATTATTTAAAAATGCAAATAATTCAGGTTTAAATAATTATGGACGCGCGGTAAAAAATGCTCTCACCATCAGATGCAGAAACATATTTCAAATTGAATGAAACAAACCTGCTTGAGTAGACGTATCTTTATAAAATGATTTCGTCTGAAAGTTTTTAAAACTGAAAAACTAATTCCGTTAAAACTTAACAATCCAGAAAATAACAAAAGCAATTTTTAAGAATGTATAAAATTCAATTAAAGTAATAATTGCATTATAAAACCGAAAAACCCAAAAGAGAGCGTAAATAATATGATGCCATCAAAAACATAACTTGTAAAAAAAAACCAAGTCTCGCAACTCAGTTCTTCTGTGGTAAAAAGTTGCGAGATCCATGTAATACCAAGTCGGTCAATTTATTCAGTCCCTCCTTAAGGGTCCTTCTGTCTTAAGTTATTACATAATTAGCTAACCTAACAACATCTTAGTGACCATATCAATATTAAAAATATTTTATGATTTAAATAGATTGATTTAGCAATCGCACTAAACAATATAATTTAATATAATATGTTAATGTAATCTAATTTAATGTAAAGATACATTGTGTTTTCATGCGATGGCCAAGTCAATCTATTTATTTAAACCATAAGAGATTTTCAATATTGATATGGCCACTATAAGATGTTGTTAGGTTAGCTAATTATGTAATAACTTAAGACAGAAGGACTCTTAAGTAGGGACTGAATAAATTGACCGACTTTGTATTACATAGATCTCACAACTTTTTACCACAGAAGAACTGAGTTGCAAGACTTGGTTTTTTTTACAAGTTATGTTTTTGATTGCATCTCATTTCTTTTTGTAGATACTCCTTTTCTTATTTTTGTATGTAGTCTTCCTCTTTCTTTTCCGGTACTACTTCTTGAGCTTCAGCTGCAGTTTTTCTCAAAGCCCACTCCCTGTCTGTATGGGTTTTTCTCGTAAGCTTTGATGTTACAATTTTTGACAAGTCAGGACGGTAAATGCTTCTTAAACTGTTGCATTCACAAATTTAGGATTCCTGCACTTTAATACTTCCAAAGTCGACATTAATTAGATGCAAGCCCTCCAGGCTTGTAACTCTCGAAAGTGCCACGTAAGCGTGACCGAATGTGAATACTGCGGAACCGATATTCATCAATGCATTATTTAGACCTAGGCACTGACTTTTGTGTATAGGTATAACATAGGCTATACATATCATACTTTGAAGATCAGTTTGCTTTTCTTCTACCAGATTGATTCTCTGAAAAAACACCCATTGCGTTTGCAGCTTCCACAGCTTCAAATTGAATTATTTCACATTAGATATTGTTACAAACCTGTAATTTTGCTTCCCAGTGCGAATAGTGTCATCATAAGAAAGACCGTTTTACAGTAATCTGTATTGGAGGCTGTCGGATGCCGAGCCAGTGATCCCAGAGCTTGGTGATAAACTTGGCGACGAATTTGCTGACAAAATGGATAAAGCTCGAAACTTCGAGAAATTTATCGATCCGTCCATTATTACAAGCATATTTTAGTTTTTCCTTGATTTATACACTAAACACTAATTGTATTCTAAATTTGAAGTTTCTATGTCTGCTAGAAGTGCCTTAGAGTTTTGATGATCGGTCAGTCAGTCAGTCAGTCAGTAACAAAATTCACAATCTTTGACTAGTTATAATTCTTCAGGTAATGGTTCAAATTTAATGAAATTTGAAATATACCGTGTTTATATAATGCCTGCTTGGTTACTGAAAATTCCGGTTTCTAGTTTAATCCACAACGAAGTTATAGAGGGTCGAAAATGGCCTGAACTGCTTCGAGATAAGGATGGTACGGCCGTGCCGCTTGTTATTGCTCGACTTGGCGGGGCACTGCCGTGTATCCAGATAAGGTATTGTATTCCAAAGAACATATTTGTTCAAATAAAAATTCTTTCTTATGTCTATATGATGCCACCATAACATTTATGAAAGGGAATGCTAAAAAATAAATGACGTTATCAATATTGGAGGTTTCAATGCCCTCTCAGGAATTAAAAAAATGTTAATATAAAAAAAAACTTTTCCACCTCGACTTCGAATGGAATTATTCCTTCCTTATAACTCGCTGAAATTATAATATAAATTTACCATAAATAATAATCCCAAAAAGACATTTTAATTATGCAAAAGGAGCAATATTTTTTCAGATTTTTTTTTAATTACTTTATAATTTTTAAACTTTAAATTATGAATGAAGCGTTATTATAGAAATTTGAAATCCATTCCTTTCTCAAATTCAACACCAATTTAATCTACTTGTTAGGAGTAAAAATTTAACTAAACCCATAGTTTAGTTAATAATTAAGCTTTAAAAATATTAAATAGTTTACTGCTATTTTAGAACACTCGCGTACACACAGTTACAAAATTCTGACAAATCTAGAACTGAGAGAAAAACTGTTTATAAAATCCTGTATTTCAAAACATGAAAGGCTTTAAATAAAAGTGTATTAAAAATAACTAGAATCATTTAATTATTGTTCTGAAATCTAAAATGAGTTACAATTTTATTTTAAGCAAATGGTCTAATTTTCTTTTTTTTTTCTCTTAATTAACAGAGATTTTATGTTATTTTTTATTGCTTTGTTAAAAGTATTCGAACTAGATAAAATAAAGAATGTGTTGTATCAAAATTTAAAATATTCCATTTCTTAAATAATCAAAATACTTAAAAATAGGATAGGATAAATTTTTCGGGATGTTTTAATTAAATAAGTGTTTTAAAAAATGCTTTTAAATTATTGCAAATTAACAAAATTTTTAACCCTTAAATGTCTGATTAAAACACTATTTTAAAATGTTTATTTAACTTTTATTTCTTGAATAAATCACATGGAAAATGCTTTAAAAACATACTTTGTGTGAATTATGGCTTATGAAGAAACAACTTGTATCCAATCGGCTGCACTGGACTTAAATTGAGCAAAAAAAATTATGAACAATAATAAACATAAACTTCAATACATTACATTTCAAAAAGCAAATTTTTAACGCTTCACTGCATAATGTACCATATTTAATACAAAATTTATTTTTCATATTAAGGATGAACAACTTTTTTTGTGAGTAAAATTGGTTATCTTTTTATTTTTGAAATAGGAACTTTGATTTAATTTTAAAGGTGAAAAAATAATTTTTAGAGTATAATTTAGAAAAAAAAATTGTGAATAGAAAATATTTTCAAAATTTTATTTTAATATTTTTGTGTGTATTTTTTCCGAGGGTATATGGGAACATGTCAAAGCAAATTTTATTTCGAAATTTTAAAAATCGTGCACTGAAGGATTAATTCAATACTGTAAAATGAAATATGTTATTTTTTATAGTATCATGAAAAAAAAAACCGGGATTGTAGTTCTAATTGAAAAAAAAATAATTTATTATTATTTTCTATTTTCCTCAGCTCTGGTTTTGCCATGAATGTTTATAAATTGATTTGATAACATTTTCAGTATATACCTTGTCGATAACAATTGACATTAAAGCTTTAATTTATTCCCATAATATTTTAAGGTTAAAGCAATAGAAATTAATATCCAATTAGACTTGTTTGGGGATTAAGTTTTCAAGGTTAAATTCAGTCTCTGAAATCACCGAAGAGCGTAATAATGATCCAGTTACAAAATAATTTCGTAGAATCATCATGGAAATTATTCAGTATTTCAGATAAATAACGAAAAATTGTAAAATTCATCGTTTGTAATTTTCAAAGCATCTGAAGCAATAATCACTGAATGTTTTTTAATGCTCTTTAATGTATTCTAACAGTTCTACGAAAATAATTGATCCATCTAGAAGTAAATAAAATGCGTGTCATATCCGGTTTGGGAAGATTTTTGAATAAATAAATAAAAAAACATTCATAGATTAATTAATCTTAAGTATTTATCTTTTCAGCACATGCTTACAAAATAGTTGAAAATTGTGTAGCTAATTATATATTTATTTTTAAATGACTTTTCCTGGTTAGCGACTGATTTTCAGTTCGTGCTCTCACTCACTCAATTTGTTATTAGTTTTCTTTTCATTTGAAAGAAAAAGTGTCTACCTTTCTAAGATGCAGGCACGGTTATAAGTTTGCATGTTGACTATCGTTAATCTTTGAGGAAATGAATCATACGAGTAGAAAAGATAGACTAAAACGGGAAAGGGCTGTTTTTCAATTATAAAGTTAAAGAAAATTTAATTTGGGATTATTAGGTTAAATATTATTTAGATTTTACGAGGAAATTTTACTATCTATATGGAAAAAAGAATAAAACATACTTGATAGCATGGTCACGTAACAACTGTAACCATTCGCGTTAATTGATATGTAACTGAGCATCGCCTTATGACTTATTACGGTTTTGAATCTTTTTTTACTTCCGCATATATGAAGTATACGAAATGGAAGTATTCTAATAGTTAAAAAAAATCTATCTTGGGATTCTGATGAATTTCCACTTTTTAGACCTCTCTGAAGTAGAAAAATATATTTTTGGAATTATGACTGTCTGTCTAACTTAAAAAGGCTTTAGGGGCCGCGGTGGCCTGGTGGTAAGGTCTCGGCTTCCGAACCGGAGGGTTTCAGGTTGGTGACCCGATTCCACCTAAGAACCGTCGTGTAAGGGGGTCTGTTGCATGTTAAATCCGTCATGACCAAACGTCCTCCAGCTGGTGTGGTGCGGTGTGGAGGGGGGAGTGCCAGCTCAGGTGTCGTCCTCGTCATCTGACCGCGGTTCAAAATGACGAGGTCCGTCCCAAAATAGCCATAGTGTTGCTTTAAACGGGACGTTAATATAACCAAATCAAACCAAAATCAAAAAGGCTTTGAGTTAGAGGGATCAAAATTGGCAAATAGTCTTTGAACCAGATTTGTAGATTTCTATCAAATTTTGAACGAAATCCATTCAGGAAGCCAACCGAATGTTAGTTAATACGATGGCCAATCGGAAAGAGCTAGATGATTTTTATAAAATTTTTATAAAAATCCGAACCAAAATAATTAACTGTTTGTTGGTCTGTACTTTCATGTGCATATAAATGCAGCAAATCATAAACATAATGACTGACATCAATGAAATGCGGCAAGTTGTCTTGTGATTTCATTTGTGGTTTCGCTTTATATTCTGTTGTCCATCGGTCGAGGGAAAATAAACTGTGCAAAAGGCACATCCGATTTTCTGGTGCTTGTATTTTAACCACATCTTAGCAATGAATCGTTGAAGGCAGCATATTATTATGCTCTTTTATAAGTATTGTTTGTCAGTAGCATGCAGTTAATAATACAAAGGTGCATTTATTAGAGAGTACGTAAAAATGATTTTTTTTTTACCCGATTAACGGCCAAATGATTTTTTGCCTCGTCATCTGTTTATCTATATAAACATATAATTTGTTACGAATGCTCCAGATTTCCTTTACTCATTAGTGAACATGTCCAGAAAATCGACATTTCCATCGCAAGTGTTCAACACTTAACATTGAAAAGATCGAAGTTCTGCCACATGTTGCTACAAATTATCCAATGTTCAATATTAGGCTTTCGCGACAATGTGTACAGCTGGCTGAAAGCTTATCAATGGCTGAGAAACATATTTCAATATCTGGCGGGAAACAAACTACTACATGAATGTTGGCGCGACCAAGGGAAGTTACAAAAGACAATGATAGCAAACCCCAAAAAATTGTGTTCAATTTTTTTTCTAATTTATTTACAAAAACTTATAGCTCTTTCTATATAATGAATGCAGTTATTTTGTAATAATATTATATTGCTAACGTAACTGCATTCCAAAGTTATAAATTTTAGTTGCTTGCACTTTTAACCACTGAATGTCTGAAAAATATATTTTGTAAATAATATTTCTATAGAATAACACATTTCGACATAAAAAACCACAACTCAGATTTCGGTTGAAACATTTTTTCATCACATTTTTATCTCTAATATTTTCAAGAAATTATTTCCAGTATTAAGGTATCCTCTATCATCAGAGCTCTTTTGTCTCTACGATAACATGTAATCTTTAAACTTGCTGGAATCAATTGTAGGTGTGGGCACAGACTATCTTTTTCTTAAGTATTTCAAAGGATTTTATTAAGTCGAAAAGCAGTTGAGCCAATAAATACAGTTTTATAACTTATTTTGCTCTACAGATAAAATTTTACTGCTTTATCCTCAACCTAAAATGGTTTAATAAGTTTTGACAGACATTTAGTTTACAAACATGACTTGGTACAAGTACAAATTGTCCAATATTATTGAATGATTATAATATATTTTGCGTCATTTGAATAACTCAATTTAAAATTTGAAGAGGCAGAAATTAGAATACCATTTAAATTTTTAATTCATTGTAATTTTATTTATAAAAGCGCTTGAATTTTCCCTACATTTATCTTTTGGGAAATTACAGTTGTCAAAAAATAAATTACAGTCAAAAATTAAAAGCTGACATATATTTTTTGTTCAAATTCAGTATAATGATATTTCAATATATTCTGCTGGTCAATAAACACACTGTTCATTTAATGAGATTTACCTATTGCTATAACATATATTTCATAATGGGAAGAAAATCAGAAATTTGATGTTATTTATAACCGAACAGTTGTATTTAAAAATAGGATAGAAATGCAACTTATTTCTTAATTTAGTAACTACATAATATCTGTCTGATTTTTCAAACTTTTCAACAAATCAATTCATTAACATTTAAATTAGGAAATCTTCACTGTAACTTTAACTTTGAAGTTGCGGGAGCTATTCATTTTCTAAAGGAATCAAACTACCAAGTTTCGCAAATTCTTTCTCAAACGATATAAGACCGAAACTCTTTCTAACACTCCCTTTTCCATATGGCTTGTAGGAAGAAATCATGACAGAAACTAAAAATTGAATTTGATCCGTGAAATTCTAGAATAAAATGCGTTAAAAACTCAAGGACTGCTTCTACAATCCAAATTTTATACACACACGCGCGCGCGGTTTTTAATTTTCAAAATATTTTTGCCTTTTAATTGATATACATTTGTTTTATAGGTTTTTTTCAAATTAATTTCAGCAAAATAAATAAATAAATAAAAGTTTTTTATAAAAATTTTCAAAACATTCTTCCTAAACAAAGTTGCTCATCCTAATTTTGTCAATTCTTCGAGACAACATTCTCCGTGCAAAGACCAGTAGTAGTAATTTGGATGTTTTGGTCGTACTTCCAACCTGTTATGGGGGGAGATGGTGAATGGACCAGTAATGACGATTTTATAATAGTACCAGTGTTATTGATTGTACCAGTGTTATGTTGCTCCAGGAATTATATTTAATGCTTATTAATATAGCACCTAATTTTAAAAATTTGTTTTCTGCCATATTTTTCTAAAAATGGTAATGTATTTAATTTATGCCCGCTTGATATACTCATTATAACTTAATTTTGAAATTTATTGCGTATCTTGTGGAGGGGAGGGTGTTATAGCACAGAATAAAAAAACTCCAACATTTGATAGCATGTTGCAAAACATATATAAAGTAGTACCAAATAAATCAATTAAGAAACGTGACAGAGCTTGATCATGATAAGCAAAATATTATCTCTATAATAATAAAGGGAATGTGTGCACATTTGTGTGTGTTGATATTCTAAAGGACTGGTTGTGTGATTTAGAGTTACCAAACTTAGTACACATATATTCATCTCTTTTTAGTTTTTGTTTGTAATTTGAACTAATTAAAAATTAAGCTAAATTTTAGTGTTTTTCCAGGATCATTTTAATAAATATTGTTGCACATAAATATTTCACATCATCTTGAAATTGAAAAAAAAAAAAAACTTTTGCATTGATAATATTTTTTCTTCTTCTTGTAATAGTATTTTCTTTATTTTCAATTAATTTTTAAAACAATTTTGAACTTATTTTACAACAAATTATTTCATTATTGAAGAGATGCAAGAATAGTTTTTATTGTTGTGCTACTTATATTTCACCCTAGTTTTTCTTTCACTTTATTGATAAGCAGGTAGGAAGATCCAGTTTATTTTTTATATTGAATAAGTTTCAGTATAAGGCATGCATTTAATAAAATGTATGAAATTACTCATTTTAATTAATTATAATTAGAAACTGTGAAACTTACGATTATGGTTTAACTTCAGAATCAAGAAATAGTGGAAAATTTTTTAAGTATACATATTTTTAAATACTGCTGACTTTTCCTCTGATATAATTTGATGTATAAACATATATATCAGAAATTAAGGAAATAGAAAGCACAACAACAAAGTTAAAATTAGTATGAATTAATGTGCATCAAATTAATTTTGAAATTCAAAAATGTTTTGTGAAGAAAGTTATTAACACATATATTACTTCTTAATGACTTTAATGTATAAGAATATTTAATTGAAAATTTTTACGACTATTAATCCTGGGGAACAAATTTTCCCAAAGGTGACTAATTGATAATAACAAGAGATATATCATTTTATAGTGAGCAACTACTTTTTGGAACTATGAGCTGCCAAAAGTTATCACGAAAAAATTCATAACTCATCGATAAATCATACCAGCATTTTTCTTTTCTTTATTAAGCCTTTAAATAGAGGCTTGACCCTATCCTCCTACAAAAATCCGCAGCTCAAATTGTTTCTTATATCACCGAGAGGAAACGAAATCCTTTTTTAGGTTACGAAAGACAACCACATCTGATAGTCCTGCGATGAAAAGGCCACGGAAAAACAATAACAGCAATAAAAAGTAAAAATGGGAAGAAAAAAAAATGATTCAATTCTCAAAACTAAATCGACCGAAAGTGTCACATGACCGCCAAATGAATGCCAACTCCTAAATATCAAGAAAGCAGCAACAAAAAGTAGAATTGGGAAAAAAATAGGAAGAAAAAAAGATGATGCAGAAAGAAGTGCATAAACAAATAATAATAAAGGTAGCGCCAAGGTATGAGGTCGCGAGTAGGGAAGGGGAGAAGAGAAGGTGAAGCGACAGACAGACAGAATACTGCTGTATAGCAGGTGGGACTGAACAACTTCCACGAGTTTTCGACCAGTTCGCTTAGAACTCTGCAACGGAAAACAGTTGGTATAGAAGCGTTCCTATTACATCAGCGAGCACGAACAAGGTAAGCGGTTGGAAGCTTCCTTCCATTGTTTTCTTCCATTCCGAAGTATTTGTTTTCCCTAAATTCCAGCGATAGAGAGTTTGTTCTGAACGAATAACGGAATACCGGTGGATTATTTCAATTAGTTGTCTTCTTATGAGATTGGAATGATTTGATTCGTGCCGGCCGGAATGTTTTATATTTGTTTTATATTATGCTGCCGGAAGAAGCTGGAATTTAGCTTCTTAAGATTGGATTTTTTTTTTATCGTCCGTGAAAGGATTATGGCTAAATATTCTCATTGAAAAAATGTATTTTTCTATGAATAATGTTAGTTTTAAAAATTTATAAAATTGATTAAAAAGTGGATGAAGGATAATTTTAAGTATTTAAATTAGAAAAGATTAAAGAACTTGCATACTAATTGTAATAAAACATAAGTCATACAATGTTCTTAAATTTTATTGATCAGAATTTTT
>JAPMOR010040124.1:0-12735 GCA_026543865.1 Argiope aurantia
TACCAACATATGTGAAAAGAATTAATAATAACAAACCGTTTTCATGAACGCACTTTTTCAGCAATTGTAAACTATATCTCTAAATTAAAATAGTATCATTGATTAATAGAGTACCATCAAAGTAACAAAAAAAACACCATTTTTATTTTAGAGATACTAACATATATGAAAGAGATATTCAATAAAAAAAAACACCTCATAAAATTTTACGAACCCCTTAAGCATTTGTAAGCTACCATCTTCTTTAAAAGTGGTGCCAACTCGTTGATTAATTCGGTATCATCAAAGCATCAAAAAACACCATTTTAACTTTTTAAAGGAAAACGATATCACGCACATCCAGTGTGCTATCGACGTATTTCTAACTCTTTTCTTTCTCTTTTTTTTTCTTTTTTTTAGTTTCAAAAAGAAACCTCTTTCAGGAAGTTGAAAATTGTTCGAAGAAATAAAGAAGGAAGGCGAGATCAGGCGACCTCCTAATCATTTTGGCAATAGATCTAAATGGTTTAATCTTAGATGAAAAACATTTCAAATCTTTTCATGAAACGGTAATAAATAATACATCACATCATATTTTATAGGTATAATAATTTCGTCATCGTCAACACTTATTAAATCTTCCTGGAAAAACTCTCTAATGTTCCACAAAAATCAATATATACGTGTGTGTGTGTGTGTGTGTGTGATTCGATACACCGAATATGTAATGGCGTTTGTTTGTTTTTTATTTTAAGCTATATCTTTGTGGTGATTTAGTTGTAGCTTTTTTTTTCGGCTAAGTCTTCGAAATACGCAGATGTTAAATCTATTTCCAGCCAGTAAAATGCCTTGGAACTAATCATTTTTTTAAAAAATAATGCAAGTAATTTCTTAAAATTTATCAAAAAGTTATTGCATACACGTTGGAAAATGCCATGAATTTAGCTTCAAAATATTTTTAAAGAGTGGAAGATATTTTTTCACATTTAATATTGATTGCTTTCAAACGTGATTACCTGCATATACCGTGACTTCTATTTCAAAGTTTTTGGAATAAAAGAATTTTTTTTGATAGACAGAGAAGGGGGAAAATAGAAAAATGATAACAGAATTGGAAAAAACAGAAAAGAAAAAAGATTTTTAAAATCCTTCAGGATTTAATAGTATTAAAAACATATATGATCATTGATTGATAATTATAATAATCTGAACAGAATTTTTTGAGAAGATATTTCACGAAGTTCACGCCGTGGAATAAAAGTTATATGCAGATCATCAACAAAATAATACCTCAAGATGTTTCAATACTCAAATATTTGCTATACGTAGAAGTACTTTTTCCGTCTTTCATAATTTTTCTATGGTCATATTATAACCAAATAGATTCCATGAAATCATTAATACACGTACTGGATGTACTGTTGTAACATCTTGGAGATATAAATGCTTAAAGCTTCTCTGTCAATGGTTAAACGGGTTTTATGTACATCGTTTATTTGTAATATTTTGATTACAATAGCATTCTCTATATAACTTAATTATATACAGCAAGGATATTAAATAAATTATCATTACAGTTCGCGAAACTCTTCTTCTTAGGTAGCGTCCAGCCCCTGCCTTCCTCCTTCATTTCGTTTCCTTTCGTCCATTCCCCACATACCTTCACCCCTTGTTCTTCTCTAAAAAGTCTTATACTGGGGGTGAGGGGGCCGCGGTGGCCTGGTGGTACGGTCTCGGTTTCGGAACCGGAGGGTTTCAGGTTCGAGTCCCGATTCCACCGAAGAACCGTAGTGTAAGGGGGTCAGTTGCACATTAAATCCGTCCTGACCAAACGTCCTCCCGCTGGTGTGGTGTGGAGAGGGGGGTGCCAGCTCATTTGTCGTCCTCGTCATCAGACCGCGGTTCTGGGGGTGAGAGAAAGTTCTTTGAACTCAGCTGCTATTGGGGTACGTCACACTGTTGTGGCCATGGAAGAACACTATGGAATCTCCATGAACTCCATGAAGATGTTCTAGTACTGACACCAAGGTGACTGCCATATACGACGCGCATACATGGGCAAGACTCCCAAATACATAGAACAAAACACTAAAATACGAATTTACAAATTAATCCAAACTATATACTTTATGGGAAACTACTACTACGGTGGAATGTCATCACAAATTGACCAAGTCGTCTCTTTTCGTCTCCATTCGGACTCGATTCTAGGAGTATATATATATTTTTTCTTTTCTCCAAATTGCTCGGTTGTTATAAAAGTAATCAGAATTGAAGTATAAGTATTGAGACCTCAAAATACAAAGAAATCACTGTGCCAGATGAAACGCCAATGCATGTTTTTTCTAAAGAAAAAGAGTAAATAGGTAAGAGTGACATTATAAGCTGAATATGGCATAAATATGCATAAATACAAAATAAAGAAATATTATATTTGATAGATAAAAATTTAATTTCAATAATTAATTTGATTTTTAATTTTGAACATATTCCAAGCCAATTAAAATCCAAATGAAATAATTCTAGTCATCCTATCACAAGATAACATGGACAAAGATTTTATATATATAACTTTTGAACGAAAGGTAATTTTTGGTCTCTAGGGATTCATAATCGATGAAGAACTGAAAATTTTTTCTCGAAATCTTGTCATGAGAACCACTGAAACAGGTAGTCTTCGTATAGGAATCTACGTAATAACTACTCGAGTTTTAATAGTTTTATATATAATTGCAATGTACAGTAAAAGCATAAAATCTGCAGAATATGATCATCAAAACATTAAAAACGGGCCTTTTTAAATTTTTCAAAGAAAAAAAGATGATACTACTCACATGTAGTGTGCTATCGGCATATTTCTTCTTTCTGTTCTGATTCTGCCAAAAAAAGATTTAAAAAAAAATATTCTCAGGAAGAAGAGACGGAAAATGAATAGTGCTGACGCTCTTCTAATCTCTTTTTGCGAAAGATCAAAAGGATTTTAACTTGGAGGAGAAATAATTCCGATCTTTTCCATCGAGAGGATAAAAACGCATCTCGTCGGCTTTCAAGAGCATAAATGGAAGGTTAATCATTCCGGGAGTGAATGTCTTCTGATATTTGATTCCATTAAAATTTTTGAAAAGCTCTTCAGCAATTCATGAAAACCGATAGAAATTATTTTCTGTAATCTGATAAGAAGGGATAGAAGAGCCTATGTTTTTATTTTGAAGAATTTAAAAGATCGGTCTTTTTGTGGAGAATTTCTGCGTTAAAGGTTTTAGAAGAAAGAAACGATTTGATTTCTGGATTAACTTTCAAAGAGCAACTTGGATTTTGAATATAAAAGTAATCTGTGTTGAAATTTAATAAGAGAAATTAATTTACTTTTCTTGGCGGTCTTTTAGCTTGCTTTCAGGAACTTGTCAGTAAAATAAAGAATAATTTTGTTAAGAATCTATAATATTGTTTTCTTGCTAATTTTGTAGTAACATTGCAAGTGTTCCTAATGCTTGCGGATCATCAACTTTGGTGACCAGTTGGCTATTTGATAAATGTTTGCAGAAAAAAAAACTGGAGGTTCATAAAAATACAGAAATTACGGTGTTATTTCTATTAGAAGCTGAGATATGACGATCTTCATGGAAAGTTCCATACTCTATTTGGAGGCTATAAAATGGAAAACAGTTCTCTTTGGAGTTGTATTCCCGGTGCAAGTTCTAGTTGATGCCGTATGCTATTGTGTTGTTACTATTGTTTAATTTATGATTTGCTATTTGTGAGTGTGTGTTATTTATTTAGATAGTATTGCAGTTGTGTATATTTCGGTTGTTGTTAGCTACTTATGTTTCGTACTTTTTTTTGCACAATTTTGCATTATCGAGCTTGTAGGACTTCTTATATCGTACACCTACTGCAGGGGTTATCGTAATAACATCATCTATTTACAATGGATTACTAAAAAATTGATTTTTTTAGATTGCCTTAATATTTTTATTTCATAAATTTCCGTTGAAAGCAATAAATATATAAATGAGTAGATATTGATATATGCAAAATAATAGATTTAAAATAGCCTAGTTATTCCAAAAGTAAAATGAAAATATGATACTTATTCAATCACTGTCAAGGAATATTAAAATATATACAAGCAATCGTAAGCAGATAGATATTGAATCAAATAAATGCACTGTTATTGTTTCTCGATAAGGGTTGCATATATTTTTATCTTTCTGGTCTTTAGTCTTTTTCATATTTGAATTAAGCGTTTATTTACATATATTTTTATATATCCCCAAGGTGACATATGAAAGTAATTGAAATTATTCAACTGATTCTGAATTGCCACATTACTTACATCAAATCGTCTCTTCTAAATTCAAAGTTCGAATTTTTTTTCTAGACAGTATATTTTATGTAAAAATTTTCTTAAAAATGCTCAAATGAGCAAGTTTTTACACCTCTTCTGAAAAAGTGAACTTTTCTGACGAGATTCTGAATAATTGATGCTGGCGCCCGGTTGTATAAAAATGTTTCTTGTTCTTATTTTTTTTTATTTAATAGCTCACATTTTGGATTTTATAATAGTATTTGGAACAAAAAGTATTTTGATATTTTGTAATAAAGCATAAAATTTTTAACCTTTTTTTTTTTTTTTTTTTTTTTTGCAAGTGTTAAATGACAATAGCCTGAATTGCTTAGGTCATCATAAAAATGTGTAAAAAAGTAAAAACATTTTATTGAGTTCTTACATATGGCTCATCAATATGCAAGTTGAGAATAATTAATCCTATATTCTATGGTTTTTATGTGAGCATGTGGAAAAACACGTTTTGTTTAAATTTAGAATTTTTAATACAATCTGCATATGTCAATTATAGTTTTTATTTTTGATAAATACTTTTTGCTTATACTTTCGTATATTCTTGCTTAACATAAAAAAATGCATGTTGAAATTTTAAAAATTCCAAAACTGTCATCTTAACATTCAAGGAATGTTAACTTCTTGAATAGTAATAAAACTATCATAAAAAGATCATCTTAATTTATTAAAGAGAACGATATATCCCATATCTCAAAAACTATCAGCATATTTCTTCCATACTTTTTCAGTCTGTAGGAGAAATTCCTTTAAAAAGCCAAAATCCTATCCTAAGAAAAACAGAGAAAAGATTAATAGCATCCACGCCTCCAAATCACTTTGACGATAGATCTGAAGGGTTTAAACTTGGATGAAAAACAATTCCAATCTTTCCTTCAAAAGGATAATAATACATCTCGTTGGTTTTTATGAGGCTAATCACTTCACAAACGCGCATCTTCCAGCAGATATTTGATTTCATTTAATCTTTTTTGAAAGGCTCTTCAACAATTCAGGAAAACCGATAGAAGCTATTTTCTGCAATCTGATAAAGCGTGGCTGAAGAGGTCGAACTTTTATTTTTAAGAATTTTTAAGCACCAGCTCTTTGTAGAAAATTCGGTTCAATAAGAACTTTAGACGGGAGAGAATAAATTCCAATTGATGAGTTGCTTTTCTATACAATGCTTGGCTTTTTATTCCATAAGACATTTCCAAATGAAGCTTAATAAATATATTATGGCGTTTATATTTATAGTATTAACGGATTGCTTTGTTTGTGTTTTAATGGCGCAAGAACCATATTTGGTTATACTGCACCAAGAAAACGGTAAAATCAGAGCTGATTATAAAATTGGTTATAAAATGCATAACAGTACAATAATAACATGAGTATTAACATATGAAAATGTGAAACAATGAGACAATGCAAAACACAATAAGGTAAAAAGTACTAAATACAAGTATAAAAACGAATGGCTTTTAAAAATATTTGGGTGGAATTTTTCACCCACCAAGTCTTGTAAAGTTTTTGAAGTTGTAGAAAAGTGGGAAATACGTTCTGGGTTAAAACCAGGGCATTCAATCAAAATATGTTTGATGCTAAAATCAACATTGCATGCAGGACAAACTGGTGTCCTTTCACCAAAAATGAGATGCCTATGTGTGTTTCGTGTGTGTCCTATACGGAGACGAGTCAACTTGATATCTATCTCACGTATAGATAGAACAGGCCAAAAACCTATTGTAGGTTTTATAGTGTGTAGCTTATTTTGCGTCTGCCGATCCCATGCCCCCTGCCAGGAGGAAATTACATGGCGGGAGAATGCCATTTTAATGTCACAATAAGGAATTCCAGTCCTTAAATCAGATGTTGCAGATTTTGCAGCCGAGTCGGCCTTTTCATTACCTGAGATTCCTACATGACTCGGAACCCAACAGAAGATGATATTAAAACCATTGTTTTTCAGTAAACACAAAGTAAATAAAATGCGGGTAGCGATAGGATGCATCCGATTATTATAATTAGATAGCAACATCATAGCACTCATACTGTCAGAGTAAATAATGAAATTACGCTGAGGAGAAGTCGAAATTCTCTGGAGAGCAGAGAAGATTGCCATCAACTCAGCGGTAAAAACAGAACAGCAATTATGAAGTCGGTGGCTCAGTGTATCAGACGGCAGTATAATACCACAACCAACATGTCCAGCTGATTTCGAGCCATCCGTGAAAATTGGCACAAACAAAGAATATTGATAACGATGAAGTAAAAAGAGCTGTTGGAACACTACAGGAGCTGTTGACGACTTATTGAAATCAGCGAATGGATTCAGAAAGGAAAATTGAGGGATATCCCAATGTGGAAAAATAAAAGGGTCATGAACTTTGACTGTAACATCATTGAGGTCTGTGTCATTTAGTATCAGTTTGGCTGTCTCAGAGAATGGCAGAATGCAAGCAGGACGGGCATCGTAAAGTCTACGTAGACCGACTGGAAGCGTGTTATGACAAATAGGGTGATGAGGCACGGACTGTGTGCGGAAATAAGACAAAACTGTTAATTTTGTACGCCTTAAATGAAGAGGTAATTGGTGACCTATGACATACAAGCTCTCTATTGGAGAAGTGCGAAATGCTCCAGAGCATATCCTCAGAGCAGTGTGGTGTATGGTGTCCAATCGCCGCAGCACTGTAGGACGTGCTGAGCCATACACCATGCAACCATAATCTATTCGGGAAAGGATAAGCGCTTGGTAGATACGGAGTAAGGAGGTTGAGTCAGCACCCCATGATGTTTTGGAGAGCACCTTCAATATATTTAATGTTTTCTCGCACTTCTTCCGCAGGTGTAAAATATGCGGAAGGAAAGTCAACTTGAGATCGTAGATCACTCCCAAAAACTGTATTTCATTCACTACAGGGATTGGAACATTTCCAATGTTAATAATAGGATCTAAGTGAATGTTTCTCTTTCGGCAGAAGTGTACACACCGGCTCTTCTCGGGCGAGATACTGTGCCCGTTGTTATTACACCAAGTTACCAATTTATTCACGGCATTTTGCAATTGCCGCTCGATAAGATTCATATTGCTTCCTTGATATGAAATCTGCAAATCATCAACGTAGAGACTCGCATGTACAGATGAAGGCAAATTAGTTAAAATCTGGCTAAAATGAATAATAAAAAGGGTGACACTGAGGACACTTCCTTGTGGAACCCCCTCAGTTTGAATAAAATGATTTGAGTAAAAGTTCCCAACACGAACTCTAAAGGTCGATATGATAAAAAGTTCTGTAAAAATAGGGGCAGATTTCCTCTAAAACCAAAGTTAAAAATGGTGGAAAGTATGCCAAAGCGCCAAGCACGGTCATATGCTTTTTCTATATCGAAGAAAAGGGAGACAAGGTGGTTCCTTCTGACAAATGCGTTGCGTATCTGGGTTTCCAGAAATGTGAGGTTGTCGAAAGTAGATCTGCCTCTACGGAAACCACTCTGCAACGGAGAGATGCATCCTTGTTTCTCCAATTCATATACGAGTCTAGCATTGACCATGCGCTCAAAAGTTTTGCAAAGACAGCTCGTTAGAGCAATTGGTCGGTAGTTCAGAGGATCAGAAGATTCCTTGCCTGGTTTTAAGATTGGGATCACAATAGCGTCCCGCCATTGTGAAGGGTATTTTTGTTCTATCCATATTCTATTAAATAATTGTAACAGATTCGAAAGGGAAGTTGCATTTAGATGGCGGAGCATATTGTATGTTATTCCATCAGACCCAGGACTGGTATCATGGTCATGAGATAATGCTGTTTTTAGCTCAAATATACGAAACTCACAATTATATGGAGAAGTATTTCGGTCATTAAAACGTAAAGGCAACCGTTCCGCGCGATTCTTAATCCTCAGAAAATAGGGGTTATAAGAATTAATTGCTGAAACCTGTGCAAATGATTGACCGGGAATGTTGGCTACGTCTAATGGGGCAGAATACTTCACACTCCCTCTATTTAAAACAGGAATGGAAGAGTCATGATATATACCATTAGCAGCCTTTACTTTTCTCCACAGAACTTTGCTGGATATAGAAGATTTGATAGAGGATATGAATTTTATCCAGGATTCCCTCTGACTACGACGGCGTATGCGGAGAGCTAGTGCTTTGACCTTTTTGAAAGCAACAAGGTTCTTTGTGGTAGGATATCTTCGAAATAAGTTCCATCACTTTTTCTGTTGTTTGTGACTATCCCGACAAGCTTCATCCCACCACGGTCTGCGAAAATTTCTTAAGCGTGATGGACTTTTCGGAATAGTAGAAGTTGCGGCACCAATTATAACGTCAATGACATTTTGTACAGCTTCAGAGATATCTGCGATATTGGTCATAGTCTCAGTGATATCTGCTAATCGCGAAAAAGACTTCCAGTCTGCCCGCTGGAATAGAAAACGCGGAGGACAATAAGTCGCACCGCCGCTATCAGCATGGGAGACAATAATAGGAAAGTGGTCGCTACTATGTAAATCGTTGCTAACATTAAAGTTTAGCAACGGCAGAAGTTCGGGTGAGCATATGGCCAAATCAAGGGTATGGAAGCTACGTGTGGGTTCTTGAAAGTATGTTTTTTTTTCGTTGTTAAGTAAACAGAGACAGTTATTGGCAATAAACTGCTCAATCTGTCTCCCACGAGAGTTTGTACGATTTGAACCCCACAAAATATTATGTCCGTTAAAATCACCAAGTATCACAAAAGGCGGAGGAAGCTGGCCCACTAGATTGTCAAGATCTTGCTGACGGATGACATCATGAGGCGGTAAGTAAATGCAGCAGACTGTGTCTAATGTTCGTACGTGAACTTGTACAGCTACAGCCTGTAGAGAGGTATGCAAATTTAGTTGTGAGCTTGGATAGAGATTTGAAGTGAAGATACAGACACCTCCAGAACTGTGAGATCCTGTGTCTGTATCTTTCCGAATACAATTATAACCACGTAATTTAATTGGAATGCTTGGTGTCAAAAAGGTTTCTTGAACACCAATGCAAATAGGATTATATTTGTTTAAAATGGACTTGATGTCAGAAAGTTTGGACCGGAGGCCGCGACAATTCCAAAAAAGGAAGGTACCCATTAAGAGTCTGTTTTTGAAGGAGAATGTGTGGAAACATTTGCTGGAGTTGCTTGATCTTCGCAACTCATGTCAAGTTCCGATTCATCCTCAGATGGGTGCAACTTAATATCAGGGTTATTGGATATGCCACCAAATATGGACGTCAAGTCCTTGTGGGCAACACCCTGCGTCGCTAACCCCAATGCGACGGAATTCTTTAAGGTCGATTTTTTTAATTTCATCGGAATATCTTTTCCTGAAAGGCCGCGTTTCGCAAGATTTAACGTCAGTGAAGTTTGTGACTTTGACTTTGATTTCCGTTTAGGTTTAGGTGGTGCAGGAGGTTCATGAATACTGTTCATAGATTGTTCTGTATCAGAATCTGTTATTTTTTCCGTGGTATTTATTTTTGTTGCAAGTGCTACACATTTTTGACAGGAACAATTTTTGCAAAATGTCTTTTGTGCTATTGAAGCATAACTGATACCAGGAGTTGGTGTCTGAGCTTTAACCCTACGCCTGGTCTCCGGATACGATTAATTTTCTTTTAAGTGCTGGGATTTCTTTTTCTAATTTTCAGCATTGACAAATACGAGAATAGGATGAATGATCCCCATTGCATTTGACGCATTTTTCTTTTGAGTCACACTGCTAACTGTCATGACCCTTTTCTGCACAACGGGCACAGGTAAGTGACCCGCGGCAATTTGCCTTTGAGTGGCCAAAGCGCTGGCATTGAAAGCATCTGAGTGGGTTAGGAATGTAAGGCCTCACTGGTAGTTTTATGTATCCTGCGTAAGCAAATTCAGGTAAGTTTGGGGTCTTAAACGTTAAAATATGATGCTTCGTTTCAAGACGTTGTCCATCACGCCAAATTGTGATGCGGCGGACGTCTACAACTCCTTGCGATTTCATTTCATGTACAATTTCATCAACAGAGATATTTAGCAGCTCACCGCAGGTAATAACACCTTTAGACATATTTAAAGAATTGTGAGGTTTTACAGAAATAGATATTGAAGCCAAAGCCTTTAATTTTTGCATCTGCTGGGCTTGCTTTCGAGAATTCACCTCTACTAACAAGTCACCAGAGCGCATCTTTTTGATTGAAGTCACTTCACCGACAGTTGCTGTTACGGCTTTTTGGACCAGAAATGGCGGCACTGTTTGAAATGTTTCATTCGATTCCGATTTACGTGTCACGACGAAAAACCTATCAAAATAGTTAGTTGTATTTTGTACTGGAACAATATGACGCCCACTGAAGGGACCCTTTTTGGGAGGAGCCATGCGATATTGAAAGATATTTCAGGCCCGACGGCACCGCTCACCACGGAGCCCAACAAGGGAAGGCAGCCACCGGCTCTGGTCATTTCCAGCCTCGGCGCTTACCCTAGTGCTATCCGGAACCTATACGCTCGGAGTTACCCCCGGGGACAGTGACCACCCTTAACGCCAAGCCCAAGGAGTAACCCTTTTGCTTGATCCCTAGCAGACTAGCCACTCCGGTGACCAGCTACCAGCCGATTGATGCACAGGGGACCACAGTGCACCACCCGTCTTTCTAATGGGTCGCCACGCACGTCCAACACGTGGGGTTTTGGCTGTCCATAAGAAGCAAGAAGCAAACAGATCGGCGACAGCTTCTCATGGAGAGCTCCCTCGCTTGCCGTCGAGGGAAGGAAAGACACAGCAGAAAGCAGAAGGCGTAGAGGAGAGCGAAATTAAAGGGAGTAAAGATCCTTGGGTACCTCGGGATTGGGACACCCGTACTCACCTATAGTAGGTGAGCCCCTGAGGGGTATTAAAGGATTGCACTGTATAGAAAATGATAATTAGTCAAAGCATAGAATAAAAGGTTTTTTTTATTTACGAGAGTTTCGGAATTAAAACATTTACAAGTTTTTCGAAATATAATATTTAATTACAGATTTTATTTTATAAGTTCTTGTTAGATCTATCATACACAATCAAACGCAATTTTCTTACCTACACCTTCAATTTAAGGCAACTAATAAAAATCATTCTTATATATGAAATAAATATAAACAGGAGAAAGGGTATTCCGAAAGCTTTCTCATATATTCTCTAATAAATGTCCATGGTTATTATTATCAGCATGCCTTTAGCTAACAATAGTCATGAAAACGCCTATTAGCGTTTTTGAGATTAATAATTGGGAGTGGTTAATACACAAGCGCAAGAAAATCGGATATCTATTTTTTGAAACAAATCAATCGAAACAAAATTTATCACAATTGTAGTGACAGAATCACATACCAAATTTCATATTTTTAAAGAATTGCAATTATAATTTACCGTCTTTACATGTTTACGAAAGTACAGATTGACAGACGGTCACCCCTTTCACGTATTCCATTCCAAAATGATACACATCTGCAAATTAGATGCTAAATTTGTGTACCACATTTTATAACTCTCTCTTCCTTTTGTAATTATGCTGTTAACTTATATTCGAACATACATTCTTATTTATAGCTGGATAGACAAATTTCCTCAGAATGAATTACATTCAAATTTGACAGAAATCTACACAGTATTTGGTATTAAAACCAAATACCAAATTCCTTCCGTGTAGCTCAAAACTTTTTGACATATTGTGTTCATCGATGGATAGAATTCTAATAAAGTCTTTTTCAGACTCAAGGAAGTTTGAAACATGGAGAATTTTCAATCCCTCGAATTTTTTGATGATTACAATATTTTATTTTTATATATTACTTATGCGGGAAATAAAAACCTCTGTAGAGAGGAAAAACTCAAATAGCTCTATCTCCTCAGAATCTCGTGTTAATTTCTCTCGGGGCCGATTGTGAACTATTATTCGATTTCTTTTAGGATTTCACTAGATATGGTATTATTTGTACAATAATTCTTTTAAAAATTCAAATTATGTATTGAATATAACTGATAGCATTTTTTCAAGTAAAAGAGATTTTCATGACATTAAAACTTAAAAATAAATAAGAAAATAAAATATTATGTGATGATAAAAATAAAACTGTTTTTTAAAATAAATATTATAAATAAATTTGAAGGATCTTTTACAACGGTTATCATTCACAAATATTGAAAAATCTAAAAATAAACATGTACGTGAAAATTTCTCTCTAATTGAAAAATTTCAAAAAAAAATTGGTATAATAGTCACATAGAAACATCTACTTGTCATTTACTTAATGTAGCCAATTCGAAAAAAGAAACAAAATTGAGCTAGAGCAATTTTTTATTTTAAGATATCATCTCTGTAACAAGAAAAATCACTATATCGTTATTATGCTATATATGCTGCT
>JAPMOR010040124.1:17379-42932 GCA_026543865.1 Argiope aurantia
AGAGTTAATTTCCAATCAACTAAATCACTGACTTTTAAGAGTTAATTTCCAATCAACTAAATCACTGACTTTTAAGAGTTAATTTAAAATCACTTAAACTGATTGATTTATGAAGATTTGAATATCACTATTCAATAAAAAAAGGATAATTTTAGATTTTCCATCGATCGCTTCAAAGAAAATACGCCAATCAGCGCGCAGGTTTCTCAAGATTAATTGGCCTAAGATTATGAAAATGGTGAGTTTTTCTAAATTTTTAACATTCAAAACTTCATAAATAAGTCTTTGTTGATCGTGGAAAATAGAAACATTCATTCATTTATTTATTTAAAATTTGGTGTGTCCAGAATATTTCTCAGAATATGATACCTTACTGCATTAAATTTAGACTTCATAATTTTTAAAATATATTTATAGGCAGGAACAAAATATTATTATTTATTTATTTCAATCCTTTTGAAAGTTAAACTAAAAACTGAATTTTATACTGAATCTCAGAAATTTTTGTTCAATTATTGTTTGAGCTATTACATATACTATGAAAAATATTTTGTAGTTAACATAAGACTTAAATACCGAGCGATTCTGCTTGCAATACTCATATTCAATAATAATAATAATTAATTAATAACAATAAAGATGATAAATAAAATAAAACGCTTGGTTTTATTAAAAAATATCTTAATATTAATTGCAATTTCGTCATTTACATTTTAAATTAAAGTTGAAGTTTTTCCGGAAATGGCAACAAATTAGCAAAATATATATAGTAAATTGAACGAAACGATCTAAACAGTATAAGTTTGGTATGACTATCAAAATTTGAAGATTAAAAATGTTTTGTTTGAGAATCCTTTAAGAGACCAGTTACTTAAAATATTTAATTGAAAATTGTAGCGAGAGGTAATACTGGCGAACCGGCTGGTCGCCAAAGGCGGCTAGTTTATAATAATTTTAACATTTTAGAAATGCATGCTATTGAATCATTCGATAGATTAGCGAAAATAATATTGAGTTTCATTATAACAATGAAAATAGTTAGGGACATTATGTATCAAATTAAGAATAAAAAAATTTATTAAAAGTCAAAGAAAAGTTTTATTAAAATTAGAAAAAAATTGTGCAGATATAAAATTAGTCAGATAATATTTTTAGTTATAAAATGATATGAAAATGCTTTCATAAGATTATATTTTTAGAAGATATAACTCTAAAAACCAAATGCTTGCTTAGATTTTGAAAAGTTGATAAGGACTTTTTCTGGAGCAGCAAATGCATTAAATTTCATCAGGGTTAGATAAAAGCTGTAAAATGATATAAAAATATATAAATATTTGTTTTCATATACGTAAATAGATGCAAAATTTTCTGACTTTTGACCAGATTCCATGCTTCCATTAATTTCATTCATAAAATGTAAAAGTTTCATTAACATTTCAGTCATAAAGGATGTAAATTATAATAATTTACATCCATTATGATATAAACAGTTGCGAATAGTTCAAGAATGTTTCTTTTTTACAATTTATACAAATTTCTTTTAAATTTCACATAAATAGTTCCACTCTTATCATGGCTTAATATGGCAATTCACTAAACTATTAGAGGTGGGCAAATAGCTCTAATCAATAAAAATTTCTGAAAACTAAAGAATTGTATTTTATACTAATTGAGTCAATAAATGCTTTGCTTAAAAAATTGCGAAAGTTAAACGTTTATACAGCCTTTGTTTCTATTGATAATATTTAATAAAATATTCTTAACACTAACATTTTCAATAAAAAAGTTCCATTCTTCTGGGACTCAAACTCCCCAAGTTTATAAAGCCTTGAACATAAATATTTTAGTCCATTTCAATGACCACTTCGAGAGATATCTACGAATCAACTTGAAAATTTTCTTTGAGTCTATAGTTTATCGATGTAAAGTATTAAAATTCAAGGCTTTATAATTTGTTCAGAGGCCACAAAAGTGTGAAGATTTTTCTGTTTAAAGTATCAATATGTCAAAAATATTTTAATAAATATTAATAAAAGTCCATGAAAATATATAAAAATTTAGATTTATTTATTTTTTCAACTATACATTTATAACAAAATAACATTCTCCATGTCATTTAAAGCATTTTTTTAACTAGAATTATATACTTATTTCAATAGTTTAAAAATTAATTATATAAAACCATGATAAGAATGGATATCCTATATTTTCTTTAATTAAATATGCATTAAGAATATAAGAATTTCGAGATCACATACAGTATAATTGAAGCGGAAAGATTACTTCAGAACGAAACATCTTAAATTGGTTCTAGACTACATAAATAAATAAGGAAAACAAAATACTGAGCAGAAATACATATTTAATCTTTTATAATTAAAGTAATAAAAATGCATTCACGTATTTTAATTTTCTAGTTCTGTTAAATTACTTAATAAAGAAAATATTTTATAATGAAAAGAATCCTATCAGAACCAAGTATATCTATAAATGAAAATAATTCATCATAAAAGGAACAGAATACTTTTATATTATACCTTCTTTATTTTCCTTGGTAATCAATAATGTAATAAGTTCCAAGATAGCTCATTTCACCTGGTAATTGTTGCTAAAGAAAGATATCTCAGAAATTCCTAGCGAGGATTCGAGGAAATACAGCCGGAAATATCAAACGATTTTCTTTGTCATAAAACTTTTCCGCCTCTTTACTGGGAACGAGATTAAAACTACCGATATTATTCTGGGTAGGGATTATTTTAGTGAGAAACATTGCTGTTTTGCTATCTAAATGTCTCGGGAAAAGGGGACTAGAGACAAATCTACGTCTGATTTGTCTTTATTCCCAAAAGATGTAGTTATTTTCAACAGAATCCGATGATAATATGAGGAGTTTGTTAGGCATATAATTTCTTAAAAGGATTTATTTATGATAACTTTGGTAGGTTATTCAAAGTAAAGAAACATGTTCACTATCATATGGATAGAATTAATGTGTTCCTTTCCAAAGTCTTATAGAAATCCAGTAGTCTTAATAACGCATTTTTTTTCCTTTACATTTTATGTATATTTTATTCAGAACATAGGGGAAAGAATGAAAAAAAAGAGAAAAAATTAAAATTTAAGATTAATTTAAGGATAAATTAAACATATATTGAAAATAATTCGTTTTTAGCAAGAAAAATTAAAATATTATAGACATTAAATAAATTTACAATTTTATTCTTTCATGACTTTGAAGAAAACCAGCTTTCCATAAACTTCTGAATGTAAATTTCAGACTGTGTGTTGAAAAATGGCGGGGAAAAAAAGAAATTTCCATTCAAATTTACGATTTTTTTACATTCGAAATCAAGATTTTGATATTTCTGACAAACGTCTCCACATTCCGAAAAGCAAGTTTTTGACATCACGTCTATGTGTGAACACAGTCACTCAAAAAACGGTTACAGTAAGACGGATGAAATTTGTTAAATGGATTCAACACTAAATTTGTTGATTTCTAATACAATTTGGACGAAATTCATTTAGACGAAGTTTGTCTGTCCGGTTTTTTCCAGTACAGATGAAATCGATAACATAAAATATAAGAAGCAAGATCGATAACACTGAGTACATTGTTTCACATTTGCTCACAGACATGCGAATAGACAGACAGACAGACATAATACCAAAATAGAGGGGGGGGGGGGTGATTCAAGGAGATTCGTGGCAATTCATCAAAATTTTAAAGCAATGGTTGACGATTGCAGTATTTTCTAATATACTTTTTTTATACTTCTTAAATAAAAGAGTTAAAAAAATTATGTAAGGTAGGTAAACGATATAAGGACCAAAAAAAGTCATATACTGATTCTGATTTTCATGTTAATAGGCATTTCTTTATAGTGTGGTAAACACTAAGAGTACCAGGTGGTCCTTCAGTTAGTTAAGAAGAAAGTGTAAACAGGTTGTAAGAGGAAACCGTTTTTTCCCAGTGTGAATTTATCACAACACAATGTGGATTTTCACTCCATGATTTTTCACTTGTTAAACAATTTTCGAAATACCAAAAGTAAAAATAACAATAAATAAATTATCTTTTCTTGGAATTTGTTCATGAATGTTAAAATAATTACCAATACATTACAAAACAACCTAATAATCTAAAATAAAAATTACTTATTTTGTGCATTTACAGACACAATGCCAGAAATGTGTCTTTTAGACTCTGGGAAGTTTGAAATGTGGGAATTCATGAAATTCCTCAATTCGAATTTTTTTTATTATTTTAACACTTTTTCTTCATGTATTTCATATACGAGAAAGTAATAATCGTAAAAAAAAAAATCTTTATCTACAACAAATTTTCAGATACAAAATCTCTATTAGAAAAACAATATTTTCTAATACCCAACAAACTCTTAAACCCACCTATCAAAAACAGCACACAAAGAAAACCGGTAATATAACTCCAGGGAATCACAGCAGCACGTATTCACCTAAACTCCTGATCTCCATAGGAGCAATCTGTGTACGGTGAGGAAGAGATTTAATTGACACCATCTCGCGCCTGCATAAAATAGAATAGAGGCTAGTTATTAGCCGTAAAACGAGGCAGGTGTTGCCAAACTCTTTAGTTTATCACTCGTATTGCAGAGAATCCCCAAACATCCGATTTGTAATTGTAGGTCGGATGACGGTTCAAGCGACAGATGAAGATAATGCTGCGAAGTACGAAAGCTGCGCTTAGTTTGAGTAACAAAACAATGTTGATTTTAAAAATAGAAAATTTTAACTTGTGTGATATTTGTGATATTCTATACAATAAACAGTGAGGCTGAAATTGCTCAAGGTATGTGACTCAATTCGAGTTGAAGTTTGTGATAAATATTATATATTACTTATATTTTTGAATTTTGAATTTTTTTTCTTAAAGTTAGTAGTAAAAACATCTATAAAATAAAAATATATTAATTTAAAACTAAAAATATATTTGGAAACAACTAGCCTTCGAAAACCAGCTTGTTCACAAAGATTATTTATTGACTTTTTAAAAATTTTTGACCTTTAAAAAGGAATGCATCTTTTTAAAATGTCACCTAATTATTTGATAAAATCGATAAAAAATGAATTTTTTTGTGTCAGTCTACTACAAATTACCACGTTAGATACTATGAAATTAAAATTTTGAAAATTAGAAAGAATATGGGGGGTTTTCTAAAAAAAGATATAAGTAAAAAAAAAAAAAACATTTTTTTTATCAAATGATTTATTCCAGATTTTACAGAAGACTTAAGAATTATATTACCTAGTTAAAAAACAAATAACCAGTGTTCTTTAAATATTGGAGTTCAACCAATAAATAACATGGAATTTTCAATTTTTTTTTTTTACCTTTCAAAGCATTAAAATAAGAGTAAAATAGTTTTAAACGAACAGATTAATTATTATCCTCGAATACTTCCTCTCTATGGTGTATCTTCATCGTATAATAAAGTGGATATATCACTCGTTTATAATGTGATTTCTTTCGTTGATTATTGCCAAGATTTGAAAAAAATCTACAATATTATCAACTTTTCTATCAATTGAACGTTCAAAATTTAAATTTCCTGAGTTTTTCCACTGTCTATTGTGTGCACATACATACGAATACACATTCTTATAGACACTGAACATTTCATGAATTTGAGTCAAATGTCGATACAGATTTATAATTCTGATATTAAAATCATAGAAATAAAAATTCACTTTTCCATTTCTTTGGAGGTTGAACTATCATATACATCACAGAGTCAAACAAATAGGCAAGCTTTCTGCAGAAGGATTCCATCCAAAATTTGATAGAAATTTACAATCTTCACAAAAAGAGATATACCTTTTTTATATGTCCCAGTCTTTCAAATATTAAATTAATATTTAATGATAATGCAACAAATAGGAATACATAATTTCAATTTCAATTGATATTGCTTGTATAATAGCACAAAGTGACAAGCTTCTTGTTTCATAGTATAATGAAGAAAAATTATTATGCCGAAGAAAAGAATTATTTTTCACAATTTTAACACTTTGCAAACGTACATAATTGAAGAAAATAATTTTGAATTTCATTATGACAGTGAGAATATGTTTGTAATTATATGTAATATTAAATTTTAAAAAATTATTAAAATTAGAAAAAAAATATGTGCAGATATAAGATTAGGGGCAGATAATATTTTGAGCTATAAAATGATTTTGTGAGAAATCTTTTTGGAAAATATAACTGAAAAAACGTCCATATATACATGGATACACAGGCTTATAAATATTGAACGGTTCCTGAATTAGAGTCAAAAAGACGGTATCCCAATTTTATATGTCCCAGTCTTTTCAGTATAAATTTGCATATTCAGTGATAAAGCAACATATAAGAAGATATAATTCTAGTCAGCTGCAGTTGTAATTCTTGTATAATAGCATAAAATGGCACATTGCGTGCTTCATGGTATAATAAAGACAATTTATGAAGCCTTCAAAACATCATACATTCCAACAATTAGAACCATTATATTATATACATCAACACATTTGGTGATACGATTTCATATCAGATATTATTTATCTAAAATATCATGTTCATGATTAATACCGCTTACAAACTACCAAATATTTTAAGCTATTGATGATTAACCCATTGATGGATTCGGTTCTAAATAGAGTAGAGATTTACAGTATTGATGATAAATATTAGTCAAGCAGACAGACAGGTTTCGAAAAGTAGATTTTTCTAACTCCGTGAGGTAAGAACAGTAGAGTTTCATTAAAAAAAAGTCTTGTGGCTTTTTGTGACTATTACTATATCTTTATCTTTATCTGCTTCTCATATTAAATAACTATAATAACTCTTTATGTGGTGCTAAGCTAAATAAAATCATTCTCTGAACTTTGAAGAAATTAGCCAAAACTACCTAAAATCAATTTGAAATCTTTTGTTATGAAAATCAATCCCTTTCCCAGTTATTCATTGAAGAACTCAATTCATATCAACCCTCTGTGTACATTCATTCATTCCATTGTTTGCATTTGGAGACTGTTCAAAATTGCCAAAACACAAAAGAAATGCACGAATTGAATCTCACTCCCTTCCGCAAATTCGAAGTATCCCTTTCGAAACATTATATTCCAAAAGAATTTTTACTCTTTGTTCCAACAACCCCCGGGGTTATTCCTCCATTTTCATCCAATGTTTGAACGATACTACGAAGAGTAAATGTTCTCAGCAAAAATTATGCAAACGAACATCCTTCTGGTGTTGACATTAAAACAATCGTTTGCGTGCCAGGGAGGGTGCTGAATCAACACTGATTCCACGAACCCCGAACAGGCGATTTTTAAGTAAATATTCGCACGTTTTCCACCTGCCACTCTTCAATTCATGAACAAATTTTGTCACTATCGTAAGGTTAAACTTGAAAATGGAAATTATTTTGAAACAAGAATAAGATATTCCTGAATGGTGAAGTTCAAACAACGAAACCACATGTTTCTAATAAGCAAATGTTGAACTGCATTTTCTTCTTATTTTCTCTCTAGCTACCTTAAGCCTTGTCCACCGCCTATATTCGTTTCTAGCCTTGTCAGTTACTTCACGGGATACACTGGTTTTATTTACCTTCAACTGAAACTCTTAAACATAATTTAATGTTCATGATTCAGCAAGGAAATAATTTTAAACCTGAATTGGGACAGCCGTGTCGCACTAATAATCTTATATCTTTTGTTTCACTGTATGTAAGAACCATCTCAATAGAATCAAATCCCATAATATCGCAATGCCCTTAAGAACGTAGTATTCTTAACTTTCAAAATACTGTATCGTCGCTTTCTTATTAATGATGTAAACTAAATAGATATTAAATAGAATCCTTTAACTTTTAATAATGGAAGCAAATTACAAGATTAAATATTTGACGGAACAATGAAAAAGGTTTGAAAATTATGCCTAAAAAATAATGTTTAAAAAAAATTGTTAAAATTCAGGAAAAAAAAATTTGCGCGACAGTTAAATCATATCATTTAATAAAAAATTTACGAGTTGTAAAAAAACGTAAAATTGTTTGGGGGCTATGATAGTTTCGGTACCTTTGTTGAATAAGTGCCGAATTTCCATTATTTTTAATTAACTGAAATTCAGATTGAAATTTCAAAAGAATTGCTCCTCCATTTCTGTATTTTAAAGTATTATCTAAGTCAAATTTGATAACTAAGTTAAATTGTTCGGCTCTTAGATTATCAATATACACATGCTTTAATATTTTTCAGTGAATGATTTCCGACTGGGTATAGTGGGCAGTTATCTATTGAAAGGGGCCGAGTGTATGAAAGTTTTAAAAATTGCTAATAGCTTAATTGCCTTATAAATAAATTTATAAAAAATAAAATTGTATGAGTTTTAAGTTATTAGAATAATATTTAGAATTTGTCAAACATTCGTATCTATTTCATTATATTCATTCGGTTTTAACAATATTTATAAATATGATTACTGCTGTAATAAATAAATAAAAACCTATTTGGAAAATTAATAAAATAAAGAAATTAAATTTAAGTAAATCATTAGCTTTTCGATAAATTTAAAAATATATTGAAATGTCAAAATAGATAAGATCAGTTTACTACCTAGAGATTCAAACCATTTATCTTTATTATTAGTAAGGATTTATAAACTGTGCAATGTGAAAATGTCATAATTGAAAAAAAAATTCTGTCTCAAGATTTCGATGAATTTTTTAAATATTTCCTTATTTTAAATGAAGTTTTTTGTAACATTTTGAGAATTCAGCGAATATTCCTATTGAATGGGATGATTTCGTCATTCATGCACTGATGCCAAATCTCAAAATTAAAAATTTATGGGGAAAAAATGTGTTGATACAGCTCAAAGGGAGTATAGTAAATCCCAATTACGTGAAATGCTTTTAAAGTCGTGAATAAAAAAAAGAATATATAAGTAAAAACAAATATATAAAAACATGATGCACTTCATAGGAATAATCATCATTCTAAGATTTGTTGAATAACGCAGCGAGTCAACGTCTGCTGATATTTTTTTAATTAAAAGTTGGCGAGCGATTGTTGCTCGAGAAAGCTTTAGAGGAATGCAAGAAGCAACAAAAATTAAGTCTTTTTTTAATGAATAATTCATAGGCTATGAAATTTTATTTAGTATGTATTGATGTACCTATCGTAATCTTAAAAATGGGGTTTTAATAAAGAATATCATTGTAATCTACAAAAGAGAATTTCTAATTCGTTTAGCACTTAAAACATTTCATTGTTGCGTACTGTAATCTTAATATAAGTAAAAATTGTAGCTATTAATGTATGTTTGCACATCATCTAAACAAGTGTGGCTGAAGTGCACTTAATTTTGTACATTTGTTATATAAGACATGAAAAAGAATACGGCCAACTTTCCAAAGGACAAAAATTAAATATTTTGTTAATAAAAATTAACTAAAACTTTGTCTTTTTCAAATTTCGGTCATTTTTAAAGATTGCTTTTTAATATTAATGTGTCTTTTAAAAATGCTTTTATTGGTCATAAAACAGTTATTTAACTGCGCTCGAAAGAAAGTTTAATTCAAACGCACAAGGACAACCTATTTTCATACTTCAGCATTTGAAAAAAAAATTCCAGTACTAATGCAACAAATATAAATAACGTATGGGAAAATAACAGAGTGATTTCTAAAAATTGTCTGGTTCAATTGATATAGGCCGATTACAATTATATTCTTCACATACGAAAAAGTGAATCTGGTACGAGTCTGGAAAATGAAATTTATTGTGTGACTATACAATCAGAAATGAAGATAACTGTGAAATTATGAACGACAGTCTTTAAAGGGACAGTTCTTCTTTTAATAAATGTGTACACAATAAACTAAAAAAAATCAAAGCGCGAGTTTAATAAAATTAGACATTCAGTTTTATCGCCTGAAACCTAGATATGTTTTGTTCGGTTTTATCACTGAAATCGTAAATCAATTGACTGTCAATCAAAAAGTTTTTTTTTGTGTAAATAGATGCATGAAATAAATAAATAAATAATAGATGACGGGATAAACAGATGAACGAATTTTAACTCATAATTTTAACACCAAAATGGTATATCAGAGTTAAATAACAGACTGAATCAATAAAAGAGGAAAGATAAGTGTTCCAAAGTGTAGAATTGGTTCCCTTAACAACATTGCGATACTATGTCATCGTCTGATCATAGTCATTGCATTTGCAATTAAGTTATAAGAAACCAAAACTCACCCCAACAACTACCGAGAGAAGAACAGGAAACATCATTTCAGTTAACGGTTTTTATTTTAGTCATCACTGATACACACACACACATTCGAATGATACATTTCTAAAAATCGGGAATATTTGGGAGGCGACGCAGCGCCCTCTTTCGAAAAAGAATAATTCTTAACACTGGTCCCCGATGACTAATGTCATCAAATCGTCAAACACTTATGATTAAACCGATTACAAAAATGAATTGAACATACTTTAAAATATTTTAAAATTCAAAAAATACACAAAAATGAATCAAGTAATGTCAACAGAAAGTTTTACGAGTTTATGGATGGGTCTTTTTAACCCTCCATTTGCAGCTTTTAGATTAACTGCTCTAACGTAGCTATCAGTTCCCTCAAAGGTCTCTAAGACTCTTGCCATTTTCCACTTTATTGGAGATAGATTGTCGTCTCTTATCAACACCAAATCGTTGACCTTTAAATTTGCACAAGGACTTGCTTCTCACTTGCAACTGGGTTAAATAATCTTTGGACCAGGATCTCCAAACGGACTGTGAAATCTGACGTATCAGTTTTAGTCTATCTCGAATCGAGATCTTTTGATATGTCAGATCAGGCTCCGGGATTTTCTGTAATTCTGACCCTATAAGAAAATGGCCACGCGTAATCACTGAAAAATCATTGGGATCATCCGACGCAGCAACCAATGGTCTGGAGTTCAGTACTGCCTCGGTCTCCACTAGAACGATTGAAAACTCTCCATTAGTGGGGATTTGACATCCTATTACTCGTTTCAAATGATACTTCATCAATTTCACAGACACCTCCCAGAGTCCGCCGAAAGGGGGGGGGTCGATGGAACATTTGTTCTCCAGACAACACCTTCGTTGGCCAAATACCGACCAATCGCCTCCGAACTCCACAGTTTCAGCACATGTTTAGCCCCGACGAAATTGGTCCCACATTCACTGAATATCTCGATGGGTTTCCCTCTGCGTTCAACGAAGCGCTTGAAAGATGCAAGAAACGCATCAGTACTCAGGTCACCGACGAGCTCCAGTTAAACCGCTTTCGTGAGGAAACAAACGAAGACGCACATCTTCACGGGTCTCACACCTGTTCCACGACGAGGAGTGATCAGAAATGGTCCACAAAAATCTGTACCGGCTCTCTGGAACGCTCTCCCTGATATGACACGGGACGCAGGCAAGTCGGCCATTATTTGCCTCGAGAATTCTGCACGAAACCGCGCACAGATGACACAGTTTCAAACGATTTCTATTATGGATGATCTTGCTCCCAAAATCCAATAGACCTGTATAATTGCAGAATGAACTGATTGAACTCCTGCATGAAGATAGTTTAAATGGTACAGTCTTGTAATCATAGTTGTTACTGGATGCTTCTTTGGTAATATCAAAGGATGCTTTACATTCGTTGGCAAACTGGAGTTTCCAATTCTTCCCCCAACACTGAGAAGTCCTTTACTATCCAAAAATGGATTAATCGAAATCAATTTACCTGCACTCAACACATTTCCTTTCTCCAGTACGGAAATTTCGAACGAAAATGCAAGCTTCTGAACCAAATGTATAATCCTATCATGTGACTCTTTCAACTCCAAACAATACGGTGTTGAAACCCTATTTCCTCTACTATTTGCCACGAATGTCAAACACCAAGCAACCACACTTTGCAATCAACTCCAAACTGAAATTTTATTCCAAAGCTCCTCGATAACCTCCACTTTAACTACAAAACAAACAACCGAATCTGCCTTTTGCTCCCTCAATATTTCTGAATTACCGACATCCTGCGATTGCTTGACTGATTTTTCCGGCCAATAATTACAATTCTGCAACAACCAGGTAGGCCCATACCATCATTTTTGACTGGGTATCAAATTTTCAATAGAAACTCCTCTAGTGAGCAAATTTGCTGGGTTATCTGCCGATGGACAATAAAACCAATCATTCGGATTCGACTTTTCCTGCACCTCTGCAACACGATTCGCCGCAAACTGCTTCTACCTCTTGACATTTCCTCTAATCCAATACAACACTATCTGAGAATCTGTCAAAAATATGAATTTCCCAACAATTTTATAATAAACACCTTCTAGAAATTTCGCAAGTCTAACCCTTATCACAGCAGCCCTCAATTCCAACATAGGTAACGTTAATGTTTTAAGTGGAGCTACTCTATTTTTTGACATCAAAAAGGACACTACGTTTTCCAGTGTTATCGACATACCTTGTATAGGATGTTGCCCCGTAGGCCCTGAGATGCATCGCAAAATATCTGAATTTCTGCCAATCTTTTCCCACAATCCTGTAAACAATTCCTAGGGATAACTATTTCCTTCAACGTCCTAATTCGTTACACCATGTAATCCACTTAAGTCGTAAATCCTCTGGTAAATCATCATCCCAGTTCATACCCCTTTCCCAGATCTCTTGTAATAAACACTTAATTCTTACTGAAAAGGGTGTAATCAATCCCACAGGATCGAAAATTCTCGATGCAGTCTGTAAAACACAACGCTTGGTATTGTTCAAACCTCCCAAACTATCCACCAACCCTTTCACTTCTAACGACATAACATCTTTGTCGGGGTTCCAATTTAGCCCCAGCACTTTCAACTCAAAACCGCCTTCACTCTCACAAAATCCGTTTTTGACCCACAAAGCTCTCAAGTCACTATTGTTGGACCTTAATTTTCTCAACTTAAACCCACCATTTCTCAAAATTGCCACAGCATCTGATGATAACGCAAACGCTTCCATCCCACTATCCGCACCAAAATACGAGTCATCTACATACAAACCAGAATTTAGCATTGACATTGAATCGGGTCTTTCGGATTCGAATTTTGCAATATGATGTTTAATTACTGCACTCAAAATAAACGGAGAAGTTTTGCATCCGAAGGGTAATCTAGTCATCTGCATAATCCTATAATCCTCATGATCGCTACCTCCATTCCAAAGAAATTTTTAAAAAGTGCGATCTTTAGGAGCCATTCCTATCATTAAAAATGCCTTTTCTATGCCCCCATGAAATACAACCTTAAATCTCCTAAATTTCATTATTACCTCAAGAATTCTAGGATTCAAGTTCGAACCAGCCTCTAAACAATCTTTGACAAGTTTTTTCCAGATTTGGAGTCACAATTGAAAATCACGCGAACTTAAGTTGTTTCCTTATCCGCTCTGACCACTGCTCTATGAGGCATGAAATATTCATTCCTATTCCTACCACATTTTTCAATTATTTCATTAGTTTCCTGATCCGTAATTGTTTTGCGATAAGCACTAGCTATCCATTCATTTTTATTGAACCCCTTTTTCAATTCGTCGAATCGTCTCTTGGCCAGATTAAAGTTGTTCTCCAATGCTCTGGGATCAGTCCTCCACAACAACTTGGCCTCATATCTTCCATCTTTAAATTCTAGGTCCCTATTAAATTGGTCTAACAATTCCCTATCGGTTACACTCATTTCAGTCTCATCTCTGATGCCCAACGTTTCCAAGTCCCATAGAACCTGAACATCTGACGCAGACACTAAAAAATCTGCTGAACAAAGACCACTACTTCCACTACTTTGTAATGCGAATCCAAAAATAGTATGAATACAGGTCACCATGTTGTTTAGTTTCTCAAGATATGCATATATTATCCGCTAAAATACATCCCCTCCAATCAAAATCTCAATTTTTGCCTTGCTTTCACACGTGTCGGCAAGATTTAAGCCTCGCAACTGCATACCTTTCCGGACATCTGCGTTGGGAATAGCCACAGGAGCTGTAGTTATTGTATCAGCTATTAATACTTCTACAGAAGTTAGCTGATCAGGGTCGCATCGGCTGATGAGGGTTAATACTCCGACGTCATATGTTCTCTCCACAGGCTCGACAGAACCAAAAGAAAAAACAGACAACTTTTCTTTCCGAATCGATTTCAATTTTAAGCAATTAGCCAATGATCTCGCACACCAACTTCTTTCGCTACCACTATCACACAAAATTCTTATCATTTTACTCAAATTTAATTCCGAATTACTAGCATAAACACTGCATGTAAGCAAAAGAACTGTAGGTACATTTGTACTAGTTACAGATGAATTGCACTGCGTACTTGTTGCAGTATCTCAGTACCCTCATTACCATCTCTTTTATAATGAATAAGCGCGTGATGCGGACCACCACAGAAACAATTTCTCGATTTGCAAGTTCTCGCACAACATTCCGAAGAAAAACATTTGAAGAACAAATTATTATCTTTCACAAAGCTTACTTTATCGTTCACTGAAAGTCTTTTAAATTCGATACAATTAGATAACAGATGGGTCCCAGTGTTACAAAATCTACACTTCACATTTCTAGCACTAGATAGATACACATTAGATACAGTTTTATTGTTATAATTACGCTGTTTGTTACCCAAAGACACTTCACTTCTCCCACCTCCAACATCTGATTATGGTCTGGTAGAGGTAGACTCTACTTTTTGTTTACCCTTTGAAGCCAAATAAATATAACATTCCCTGCCTAAAACCTGATGTCTAAACCATGGCTCTTCCTGCTTTACCGCTACATGAGTTCTTAACTCGCGATCAAGTTCACTATATAGCTTATCAGAAACTATCAATTGACATGACGATTTAAAATCCTCAACTGCTCTCAAGATGCAGTAATATTCGAAATTAGCACTCAATCGAGATAAGCATTGCACATAATTCTCTGTTGGAAATTTTTACGAGTTGCGAAACTGATCCAAACATTCCTGGGGGTGGGCTGAAATTCCTTCAAAACGATAGCTTTAAGTTTATCATAATTCGCAATGTCTTCCTCAGTTACATAAATTAATTCATTTGAAATCCTTTCTACTAACATATTTAACAAGATCTCCGCTTTCAAACCGTCTGGCACGTTTTTGGTTTTAAAACGCTTTTTCCAACGACTGGAAGAACAAATTAAAGTACTCTGCTTTAGTAGGTACGGGAATGGTCAACATTTTGATACTTTTAGTCAAATTCTCAACACTTTGATTTGATTCATCCAAATCACCTTGGCCTGAACCATTCAACCCGTTTTGCAACTCCAACTGTCTTTCTAATTGTGCCAATTTTACCAGTTCCATTTCTAACCTCCTTACTTCATTTTCTTTTATCTCATTTTCCTTTTCCTCCTTTAATTTTTTATCCTCGATTATATTATCAGTTACGCCCTGTACAAAACCCGGTTCTTTCTTAAATACCTCGCTCCTATCGATTAATTCAAATCAATTAATTTTAGGTCCTTCGTAACATCCAAACCAATCTCCTCCGCAACTAACTTCCACTCGTCCTTCGGCCGCGGTGGCCTGGTGGTAAGGTCTCGGCTTCAGAACTGGAGGGTTTCAGGTTCGAGACCCGATTCCACCGAAGAACCGTCGTGTAAGGGGATCTGTTGTACGTTAAATCCGTCCTGACCAAACGTCCTCCCGCTGGTGTGGTGTGGTGTGGAGAGGGGGGTGCCAGCTCAGGTGTCGTCCTCGTCATCTGACCGAGGTTCAAAATGACGAAGTCCGTCCCAAAATAGCCCAAGTGTTGCTTCAAACGGGACGTTAATATAACTAAACCTAAACCAATCCACTCGTCCTTCCTCAAATTACCAAACGGCATTTTCTGTACTTATTACACGAAATTATCAATAAAATCACTAAAATCTACCCGACAAACTGACGCTCAAAATATCACCATATAAATTTGATCAGTAATCTCTAAAAAAAACAATTAAAATTCACAAACCAAAACAACAAATTATACCACGACAAGATCAAACCTCAAATGCAAACAACCGAAAAAACACCACACTCAACACATCCCACTTCTAACACCAAAAAATGTATTTGCAATTAAATTATAAGAAACCGAGGGAAGAACAGAAAACTCCATTTCCGTTAACGGTTTTTATTTTAGTCATCACTGATACACACACACATATACTCGAATGATACATTTCTAAAAATCGGAATTATTTGGGAGGCGACACAGCGCCCTCTTTCGGAAAAAGAATAAATCTTATCAGTCATAATTCAGAGGTTTTTCCCAAAATAATAATCACCCAAAATAATTGCTTCAAAACATGACATAAATACACCTAAACTATGAGGTTAATCAAGAAACGAAACATAATGAGGAGATCAATGAGATAATCGAGATAAAAAATATCGTCTTCGATTGAAGACATTGAATTTTTTAAAAAAGAAAAGTGTTAAAACACTTCAAAAATAAATAAAAAAATTATATTTACAAATTTTTGAATTTTATCAAACAATATACATAATCACCTATCAATGTCTGCAACACTGGGCGAAATTTAAGAATATCCCGATATCTATTTGGTTTGTATTATTATCGGAAACGTAAATCCCAATTTTTGTTTTTGCATCAAAATATTTTTTAAAGCGTAAATTGCCTGATTTATCTATGTGCAAATTACAAATTATGCATTGTAACGTAAATCTCCTATTCTGTTTACCATTTTTATGCTGAAATTCGGCTAAGGCCAATGAACTATGATCTGCTGTTTTATGCTCAATCATTATATTCTCATTTCAAAGCTTGTTAGAAGTTATTGTGAATATTTTCTTCCTACATTTTTATTTAGTTTTTGGCAAAGCGTTTTTCCCAGTCTATCACTACTTGTATCAATTTGATTTTAATAAAGAGTTTTGATTTGCGTAGGAAAAAAAGATCCCAGTGTAAAGAAATAATTAGCAAAAGAGAGAATTGTACGATGGACGCGAGATAAAGCAAAATGATATTTAATGAGCTAGTAGATATTGTTAACAGTATAATTGCCCGCTCTAGACAGGCACATTTTCTAGAATATTAGAACAGTGATATTTGTTTAGAAATTAGCTTACTTTCCTTAGAATTCTGAAGAATCTAAAGAGAAGAACCAAAAGAGAAGCTTTCAACTATAAATAATTTTTTTCCTTATCATCTAACATCTTACTTTGAATAGTATCATTTTTCCTTTACTAAATTATACTGAATTATATCATTCTATTTCTGAAATGAAAAATCTGGTTTTGTAAGATTTTTACCTGTTATAATTTAAAAAAGAAAGTACTAAAAAAACTTTTTGCAAATTGTCATTTAAAACGCCTGAGTTATTAAAAATTTGTAAATTAAAAGGTAAGTTATGCCCGTGTATTACATTACGTACTTACTATGTTCTTTTTGACAACGATGCTTTTCCAACACTCTGATGTATATATTTACAAGCTGATGCATAAAAAGTAAAAGTTCCAATAAATAATTTAAAAGGTCATTGTACGCATTGTAAATTTTAGAAACTTCAAAATAATTTAGATTATAATAATCTTTAACAAAGACAGGAGACATAGATCTAGACACATATATGATTTCATTCGGGGAAATCATAGGCAGCAAAATATAGGGAAATAATTATAGGCCTGACATACACTGAGAGAAGTTGGACTTTGTATATATTGTTACAGAAACTCGATATTCTGCTAAACTCAACAGGTTCTCTATAGTGGGTGCATGGTGACACCGTCAACGGGCCTCAGTAACAAATGACGTGACACAAAGACACATCAAAGATCAAGATGACCAAACACAGCCAAGACGTACACAAGCAATAAGCAGAAGCACTTCTTACCAAACAGCCGAATGCAATTAACACATAAACGATAAGCAGTCCGAAGCGCTCAGGGAGAGAACTCATTCAGCTAATAACTAGAGCTGAACTGAAATGACTGCCTCCAGCTCGGTATCACGACCTTTTATAGTTTTTCAGACACGTCAGAGAAGGATCTCGAACGATCACCTTAAATCGCGTTCTAATGGACCAATCGCCAAAATTCTTGAAGATTCTAGCATCATCCATTTTGTCGCCAAGTTCGTCGCTAAGACCGGGAGTTATTGATCTGGCATCCGATCAGCATCCAATAAAGCTTTCCCGTAAAACTTTCTTTGTTGCAATGGAACCAACTGTGCTAGGAAGTAACATTACTGATTCGTAACAATATATATCTCTTGGCGCAGAAGTGTTATTAGCGGTACTTTTATTTAACATTTTCGCTAAAGGTCAGAGGATAATCGGAAAAGATGCGGAGTTATGTCTTATTACACAAATACTATAATTACATATCATTACTGATTTATTTCATTTAAATCACTTAAGTAGGCTTTTTGCAAACTTAACATTCAATAAACTAGACAAAGCTGCAGTACGGATAAATATTTGCAAAACTTTATAAAAGAATTAGAATTATATAAGCCATGAAAATATGAAACAAAATAAATGAATAATGTAATTAAATAGCAAAAGAATCCTTCTTACCTTTAAAACCAGCAAAACTGCACGATACGCGCTATGTACAAATTTGACCAGACATGGATCATTTTAAAGGAATTTAACCCACTGGCTCAATACTCTCATAGATGAAATAATTGTTCAAACATGAACTATAGGGCTGACGAATTTGAAGCGTTTTTACTTTCTCGTATAAGTAATATGGAGAAAATACAGTAATCGTCAAAAAATTCGAAATCGAGATTTTGACGAATCGTCCCGTTTTGAATCTCCTGAGTTTGTAAAACACATTTTTGCAAAATGTCCATCTGTCTGATTGTGATCAAGATAACTCGAAACCGCTTTGAGCAAGAACGATGAAATTTGGTACACGGCCTTTACACCAAATTTGCAGATTTTCATCAAATTTTGAATAAAATCTATTCAGAGAAAGTCCGTCTGTGCAGCTGTTCGAATATAAGTTAATACGGTAACTACAAAACGAAGAGAACTAGATAGATAAGATTTGGTACACAGATTTAAAATCTATAATATAAACACCTGTCAGATTTTGAGCCTAATCCAACTTCGGGTTAACTGTCTGTTGGTTTGTACTTACCGACATATGTATATGATCATTGAAAAACGCAATAACTTAAATATATCAAATTTAGTATGGAATTTTATGACTACAGGTGTACTTGTGTATCACATTTTTGTTTCAATCAAGTTGAGAAAAACGTGTCTAAAACACAAATTCGATTTTCGGTTAGTATTAACGCATGCCATTAATTAATAAGAAAAATAACTTATCATGGATAACACGATAAATTCATTAAAAAAATGTTAAATGCACTCCAAAAGTTAATATTTCTTAACCGATGTGCACCGATGCCATGTAAACAGTTCTCTGGCATGATATGTTTATTAGAGAGAATGCAAGACACTTTTGGGAGACCACTCCCACTGATTTCAAAAAATGTTCTATTGCAAATATAACTTTATACAATTATTTGTATTTCGTAATTTTTTCATAGAATGAAACGATAATTTTGAAAAATTCCTAAGCCTAAAACTTGGACTAAATCTTTAGTATCTGTAATAAATATTGTTTTCTGTATTTTGCCTTCAGGAATTTTGTTATTTTTGTTACTAAACTCCCAATCATCATTATAAAGAAATTAAATCATCTCTGTGCGTTTTGTGAAATACGGTAAGCACATCTTCCGGCGTTATTAGTTAAATCCGATTCCTCGATTAATTTTCTGGAATCCAGCATCGCCATTTCAGAATGCCAACAAGACAAATAAGAAAAATGGGGTGCCCTTCAATTCATTTCTTTTACTGAAAATGAATTAGCGCACAAATCATTTTTCGGGAAAAGAGCATGGAAGAAGATAATTACTACCTGGGCGAGCGGCATTTGCATTAGGGAGAGTAATTTTCTTGAAGGCGAAGCAATTACGCCAAGTGAAATCGTAATTGCGGTCTTGGATTCAATTACTCTCAATTGAAATGAAAGCTTTCGATATTGCGAAATGGCTTACCAATTATGCCTTGGAAGCATTTGTCTCCCACATTCTCGATTCGGTAGACAGTTCTAGTATTTCATTTCGATAATTTCAGCATACATGCTATATTCAAAATAACAGTCCAAACAACACATTAATAAAGCATGTCTTTGTCAGACTTTTTTGAATCAAAATAAAAACTGTGAATATTTTGCTATTTGTCATTTGTCTTTATTTTTTAAAATTATAAAATGTTTGATTCTGCTCTTAAAATATATAAAGTGGTTCTAAGGATTTTCGAGAATTTTCCTTTTGGAAAATCTAAGGCCGAGGTGGCCTGGTGGTAAGGTCTCGGCTTCGGAACCGGAGGGTTGCAGGTTCGAGACCCGATTCCACCGAAGAACCATCGTGTAAGGGGGTCTGTTGCACGTTAAATCCGTCCTGGCCAAACGTCCTCCCGCTGGTGTGGTATGGAGTGGAGAGGGGGGTGCCAGCTCAGGTGTCGTCCTCGTCATCTGACAGCGGTTCAAAATTACGAGGTCCGAGGACTTTGGAAAATCTAATTTCATAGTTACTTTTTTTTTTAATTTTCGTGTTGTTTTTAATGGCGTCTTTTTACTTTATAATTCTAACAGTGAGTTCTTTCCTTTTTCCACGTTTATATACACTTTTACTTAACTAATAAGTTAATTTCGTAGGTCTTTTTTTTTTTAAAAAAAATGATAATTTTGCTATCAAAATCTTGATAATGATTCTGAATAACTTTTGAATATTCTAATAGCTTTTAATAATTTTTATTGCTTTTCGAGGATTTTGGAATTTTGAATAATTAATCTTTTTTTTATTTTTGTATCAATTACCAATATTTACTCATTTTTGAATGGCGGCTTTCGTTTCGATATTGAAAGATTGCGTTATCATTATTTTCATATGTTTTTATTACATTGTTTCATGTGTGAAAGATGTATAGTATTCTTTTGTTCATTTCCAATGCCTGGAGTTCTGAAATTTCTTATTACTATCTGTTTTTGACGGCAGTTCATTGATAAAATATTTTCAAAGATTTTTCAGAGAGACGATTAATAGTAATCAAATTTTCATTTCACACAAGTGATATCTATTCGTGAATATAAAAAGCAAATTTTTCTAAAATATTTGTAATAATTAACTATAAATTAAAAATGAAAAAGTGAGAAATAATAAAAATAAATAAAATTGAGGGGAAATAATATTTTCATTAATGCACTAAAACGTACTTAAAAAAATTCTGTGAATATTCTGTCAAAATAAAAGCGTAAATCATTTTTTCGCACTACAAGTACGATAAAGAATTTAAATAAAAATACAACCATATCTAAAAAAATATGATTTTTAAAAAAAATCTAAAAAAAACTATAACACGTTATGAATTATATTACATTTCTAATATACTTAGAATATTTCTACCAGTGTAGTCAATGAATATTTGTACGAATTTTTTCTACCAGTTTTTGGTTATAAGTTTTCTAAATTTTTTATTGCTCTATTAATGGGTGTGCATTTTTAACTTTTTGAAATTTCTTTAATTTCTTTTTAAAAATTGACTTCTAGAACATTGTAATGATTTTCAGACTTTAGTTATTGAGAATCATTGATTGATCTTAATTACAATATGAAATAAATCCCTTTTTCTCATAAATCAAGAAAAAAAATCGTTTTCTGTGCTTGTAGAAATATAAATATCGTTCCATTTAAAAGAAAAATCTGGATCTTGTTACAAGTTTAATAAAGAAAAGGGAGCTTTTTTATAAATTTCCTCTTTTTTTTGGTAGATATTTATATCTTTAGACCTATTAGACTATTAATTAGACTATAATTATTATTATTAATAGACTATAATATTAAGTCTATTTTATGTAGACTTATTATAGACTCTTTTAATCTGGCAATCAATCTATTAGAAATAATTAGATCACGGCTTTTTACTAATCTTGTAGATAAGTGAAAAGAAATATATTCCATGATTGTATTGAAAAGACGCCACTTTCCATTAAAAAAATTTCTTTTTTTATAATTATTTTTATTGTGACTTTATGAGCCTTCCAACGATCTTTCAAACTACCAAACAATTTTTTCAATATTTTTAAGCAGAATTTTCGAATAGTAAAATAGCATAAAAAATTGTATATGTATATTTTCTAACCAAATACTAGATACATATGTTGTTGTTACTAACCTTTCAATTATCTTTATACTGATATTAAGTTTTTAAGAGAAAGGGAAAAGAATATTGTCCAAACAGAAATCGAACAATTCCGATTCGATTTCTGCCTCCCTCGGTAGGTCTTCTTTACTTTTTTTAATCTTAAATAAAATCCTATTTCATGGCTTGTTTAAAGTTATAACTGAAATCTAATAGAATAGCGAACGCGGAATCTAACTTGAGAAAAATGCAGAGTAGTCCGATGCTCTGACCACTACGTCATCTCTAATGCGTTTGCGCAGGTCATGTATAGACACATATCAATATTTAGTTATCATATCAATATTAGTTAATATTAGATTAGTTTTCTTATATATGTAGAGAGAGAGAGAAGAATTTCTCGTTTAAAGTCAATGACGTTGAATAGTATTAATTTTCAGTTTGCACCAACACTTTTTTTTAAGAATGCTGCGTTATTTTGTCTCATCTTTATGAATGTTAAATTGAATCTTACATACAACTTTTCTTAAAAGTGACAGTTTTTAAAAATGCACTAAAGGAATAGTAAAGAGTTTGTGAGAAATGTTGCTAAAATTTCAAAAATTACTGAAATAAATGTTGCAATAAACCTATGGAGAAAACTATAACAATCATTCCTAGCTCAATAAAAGTGCAGACTCTACAAATAGAATAGAATATCTTTCAAAAAATTCCAAAAAATGGACACCCTTCAATATTAACAGAAAATCCTCTCTTCAATAAATACACTTTAATTTGAGCAAATTTTCCTTTAAATATCTTTAAAATTCACAAATGTATAAGCAAAAACTCAAATCACACAATTTTCACGGAAGCTGTATCTTATGCTGTAATATGTGCTTCTGCTGCAATTCTTGGCTGATGATCTACCTATACACTAATTACATCACTGCTATTCAGAAGTTATTGGATCTTTCAAACATCAATCAGAACTTTCCAAAATGTGTCGTAATTTTTAAGATTTACCTCTGTGATTTTTTTTATGTTTCCTAAGTTGAAATCCAGTTTTGATTCATATAAATTATATTTGAAATTTTCATTAAAATTCAGGAACATCAGCAAAAACTCACATAATACACTTTTGACTGATGATATGGTGACTCATCGAATTTAAGCAAAATATTTGACTTTTTTTTTTATTAATAACTTGATCTATCTACATATGAACCGAGTCTTAGCTAATCCAGAACTGCTGGATTAGCTATCAAAATTCTATCAAATGAGGATTAATATCTTCCGAAAGGTGTTGTAACTTTTCAGACTTTACCCTATAAAATTTTTCAGAGATAAACTCCCCCTTGAATGATGATAGAATGAAAAGAAAGAATAAAATTCGATCTCACTGAAATGCAATTCCCCTCCCAAATAAATATACCCAAAAACTTTCTAGTATTGGATAATACGTTGACAGATATGTATAAATACAGGACTATAATTAAGATCTTGAATTCATTTCCTCATCCTAGAGTGAAAGCTTTGGCTTTTGCGAAATGGCTTGCTAACTGTATATTATGATGAATTATCAGATGTTTTCAAGTTGGCATAATGAATAAAAAAATTCCCAGCACAAATAGAAATACTTTTAACTTTTTATTAAAACTCCCAAATAAGCAACAAATTAAGATAGAAAAGAATATAGTAAATAATATAAACATTGAGATTTCTACAATTTTTCTTCACTCTTTTGTTTTCTCTGAAAAATATCTTTGTAGAGTACTTCCCTTAAATTCCTCCTGACAAACAACTTACGCCCCTATATAGGGTTTTATTCAGACTTCTGCTACAGGCAACGCAGAAGTGCTCCAGGGTCACCTTGACTAATATAGATACCATGCTTCCACATTATTAGAATTCCTTGGCTCTTTGATTCAGTTAAATTTGATGGACCAAAAGAATTACAACCGCTGCTACATATGCATTTCAACTGAAAACTGAGATACTCTGGCCTTTACTAAAACTCTCAAATAAACAACGTTAGATCGGAAAGAATGTAGCAAATAATACAAACGGGAAATATTTCTACAATCTTTCATCACTCCTTTGTTTTCTCTGAAAAGTGTCTTTGTATAGTACTTCCCTTATATTCCTTCAGAAAAGCAACTTATTCCCATATATAGGATTTCATTCAGACTTCTACTATTGGTAACACTGAGGTACTCTAGTATCACCTTGACCAATATAACATACCGTACTTCCATTTTATTAGAATTGCTTGTCTCTTTGATTCAGTTATATTTGATGGTCCAAAAGGGTTAGAACCACTGCTACACATATATTTCAACTGCAAATAGAGAAATTCTCGGGCCTTTACTAAACCTCTCAAATAAACAACGTTAGATCTGAAAGAATTTAACAAATAAAAAAAAATTAGGACAGAGAAATTCCAGCAATTCCTCATGACTCTTTTTTTTTTTTTTTTTTTTTACTTCCTCTTGGAGGATCTCTAAACCTTAAGGAATTTCTTCATGGAAGCCCTTAATTTCAAATTCACGAAGGAGTCAGCGCTTTCCAGAAAGAAACAAATCGAATGAATTTTCTGCTTCTTTTCGTTCACTCCTTTATCCCGAGTTAACGAATTCCATCCCCCCAGTCCTCCCCTTTCCCCCGAGTAATCAATAACCGAGCACGTTTTCCAGAATACAAAGGAAAAATTGAATAAAAGGGGAGGTGTGAACTGTTGCCCGTTGAATCATCGGAGGAATTTTGAAGGGCTCATTGTACGACCTCGTTTTGTTGAAATAATGTTAGCTTTGTTTCTTTTTTTCTTTTTTTTTTTCGTTCTATCTCTCACTCTCTCGCTCTGAAATATAAAGAAAAGGGGAATTTTATTGTTCGATCGAATGCCGCTTGATCAAAAGAAGGTCGTCTCACTTAAAAGAAAGGGATTATGGAATTCTTTTGGGACGGGAGGGTTTAAAAAGAGTTTTGCTGATGCCGAACGGGAGCAGCGAGCGCAACAGGTGTTCTTCAAGAGAAACTTTAGATAATGAAAAAGGCCTTAGCGTTTTTCCCCTGATGATGTGTTTTTAGTGGAATGTTCAAAGTTTCTGAAGAAATAAAATACATTTTCAATTTTAATACATGGACCGTCGGGAGCTCTAGCATATTTCATTAAATACAGGTTGAGTACAAATTATGGACCCGATTTTTAAAAAATCATATTTTCGAAATTACAGCACATGTTACAATAAATGATACAGGAATTTAAAGACAAATATATTAAGTTCTT
>JAPMOR010040124.1:43332-55060 GCA_026543865.1 Argiope aurantia
TTATTGTAATATGAGCTGTAGTCTCGAAAATATGACGTAAAATATGACGTTTTAAAATCGGGTCCATCATTTGTACTCACTTGCATTATCTGATATTCAAAATGTTTGGATGGTACAGTCGTCAACAAAAAAAATGGAACTTCTCTATAATTTTATTATTTATCATCGCATCTTCACAAATTTAGAGTCAATGAAAATGCTTCGAGAGGACAGGTTTGTTGCAAACAATTAAATGATTAACAAAATTAATTAACATAGTTAATTAGTTACTATCTCAAATTTTTCCATTACGGCGATCTTTTTTTTTTTTTTTAATTAAGCTCTTAATGAAATTTTATGGAATTTTGATGATGATTTCGAAATTTGTAGAGTTTTGAAAAATATCGCTCCCAGCTTTAAATAAGCTTTATGAACTTTCGGCGATTTCTTGGAAAATATTATAAATTATATATTTCTTAAAAACTTTTCCACTCGCCTAGAGAACATTATAATCTCATAAAGTAAAATAACACAAATTTAATATTTTCATGAATTTTTAAAGATGAATGTAGGAAAAAAAGGGAATTGTGATGTAGTAAAATTTTTGAATGGGAGCAATGCTTAGATGCTAAAATATCGGAATTCAAAAAAAAAAAATGCGCGCTTACCCAAAATAAGTTTCGAAATATTCACAAAAATTTTAAAATTCCCACAGTTGATTTGCAAAACCCTACTTTTTTAGGGACCGTATATAAAATTAATTTCCGTTTATATGTCTACTTTTCATGAAGCACTTGCTTTAATGACTATTAAACAAAGATTAAAATTAATATCGCAGTTTTTTAAATTTTAAATATATTTTCAGATCAAACGATTTTAATTCAACTTTAATTGACTTTTTAGTTCTTTATAAAAAATTAAATATTTGATTTCCCCGCAGACGATATAAAATTTAATTCCGGGATAAATTGACTGTTGAAATGTTTAATTAATTTTTATTCTTTACCAACAGTTATCGTTTGCAAGTCAATGAAACAGAGATCCAAGGAAATCTGTATCATTTCTTATCATTCAGTAAATTAACGCTGAATTAAGAAAATTTATTATGGTTTATTATTATATACTCATTGCCCTGATGTTGAACACTTTTTCATAACTTTATTTAATTTGGTTGGTTAAAAATATTCTTAAAAGGATTCCCTCAAGGTTATGAAATAATTTTCTCTTTTCAATTTTGTTTATGAAAAAACATAGCTCGAGTTATTGTAGAATGATAATGTGTTTGGCTAAATTTATTTGTATTCATTTGTATTGAATACATCAGGCGTTGCATAATCGAAACAATGTCCATAACTCTGTCATTCTAACAGTAGCATAAAATAGTAAACTGAATAAATCTTCTATTGGATTAATAATTGTATCTGCCTGAAAATAAAAGTCTATTCTTTTAATAAAAACCGATAATTTCATTGGCTTAAAATGTCATTACAATATCCGCATCTCACCAATCAGCTGGTTTTTAAGAAGAAAAAAAAGGGAGTTGAACAATATATTTCATTTGCCATAAAAATTAAGAAGTATGTTGATTTCACAGGGCTTGATTTCTTCAAAAAACCTAAATGATGGGTCGGTTTTAAAAGTAATGGATAAAACTATATATTTAAATAAAAAAAATTATTTTGAAAATTCATACTTATAATAAAAATGAATCCCAGTCGTGTTGTTTGTTCCTCCGAAATTCATGTAATAAAAACCCGAAAAAGTCGAAAATTACTACAACCAAGCGGAGATTTACTTAATATATGGTCCCCGGTGGATTGGCTCTTTTGGGGTGGAGATTTAAGCAAACAAAATTAAATATAGCTCAAAAACTACTCCGAATTTAGGAGTGAAATTTAATACACATACATAAAAAGATCTTCCAAATTAAAAAACATCGATTTCCGTAATGAAAAAATTTCTAGATAATAGTTAATTAACTTGGTTAATCAGTTTCTTTATCTCAACAATTCTGTCCCTTTAAGCCATTTATATCGACACCAATTAAGTGAAAATGCGATAGTAAATAACAAAATTCCAGAGAGGCTCCGTTTTTTTGTTCTTATTGTTGTTATCGGAACGATATCGCAATATCGTAACGATATCATTACGATATTATCCGGCTTTCAGTTATCGGACTACATCGTGGAAATCTCATATGACATTTTACATTAATAGAGGTAGGTGACAAAAGCTTTGACTTCTCAATTACAATTAAGTTCTATATATTGTCCTATAGTTTACTTTGCCGGCCGCGGTGGCCTAGTGGTAAGGTGCCGGCCTTGGAATTGCGGGTTTTCAGGTTCGGGACCCGATTTCACCGAAGAACCGTCGTGTAAGCGGGTCCGATGGGCATTAAATACGTCAGGGCTAAACGCTTTCCCGCTGACGTGGTATGGAATTTTGGCGAAGTGGGAGCCAGCTCAGATGGCGTTCATCATCATCTGACCGCTCTTTTAAATTATGAGGTCCATCCCAAAATAGCCCTAGTGTTGCTTTGAAACTAGTGTTTACTTAGTTACTAGTGTAAAACTTTTAGTGTTGTTTTAATATAACTAAACTAAACTAAACTTAGTTTATTTTCATCAAAATAATATCCCACTTTTTAGTAATAGAATTTGAGAGCTATTTTGAAGTGACCTTTGTAACCTTGATTCATTATTCGCTAATGTAGCCGATATTTGAATTTTAATTCGGTACAAGAACCCCACCTGGGATGAATTTGGGATAAATTTACTATAATAATCCACATTAGTCATAACAATGATTTATAAATTCAAGAAAATTAGAGAATATTTATGTAATAAAATGGGTCTTTAAAACTTTACTTGTGGTAAACATTAACTGTATGAAAGATTCAGAATAGTTGTGATACAATCGAGCAAAAATAAAAAAAAATCAGAATTGTAAAACATATAAAAAAAATATTTTTATTTCCAATTGCTTTACAGTAAATTTTTCCAATGAGATTACAAGCCATGCATACAACTTAATAATTCTTTTCAATTTTGAAAATGTTGCCCTTCAGCCTGAAAAAAAGGAAATTAAATCATTACATTCTCTAGAAAAATGAAAGCACTTTCATTAAGCATAAGAAATGCTTCGTTCTTTATATTCTTTTCAATAAAAATAAACAGATTTTCATCTGATATCCTATCCTTTTAACATTTGTTAGCCTTTATTAAAATTTTATATTTCGGACTTCTTAATTGCCGCAGGATAAATTGTACTTACGAATATAATAACTAAATTTAAGATAATATCTTTTCAAAGTAATTAACATTTTGTATTGGGAAAAGTTGTAAAATATGGCCAGCCTAACCATCATTTGATGTGCTGTGATAAAAAATATGATAAAAAAAAAGTGATAAGAATTTTTCTGAAGTTTATTTATCTTCAAAATAATCTAATTAACTTCTTAAAAAAAGATATTGTAAACTAGGTAAAATAGCATTTAAAAATTGAGGGAACTGGGTTTTTTTTTAAAAATTCGACCACTAATTTCTTTAAGTACAAAAAAAAAGCAAAAGCATTTTTTTATTGTCTGAGTCAACATGAAATATATAAACCCAAATATGGCATTTTATTCTCAGCTTCATCTCTTATGATCCTTTGCTTCCTTACATATTATACAAAATCGTCTTAGTCTTCGTTCTCTTTTAATCAACGTTTAGAGTCTTTATTATTGTGTGAGAATATGAAATTGTTTTGGCTTGAGATTTTTGAAGCCCCAAAATGCACGGGCAAAGAAATTGGCGATTTATCGTTTTTGAGGCATCAATTTAGGGTTATTAGAAAATGATAAAGAAGGTTGTCACGTTTGGCCACTTATTTCTGGCAAAAAGTTATAACTTAGCGGGAATATTCGCCTTGTACCTGATTCTCCTGTCTGGCCAATAAAGGGCAGGGTCGTAAGAAGTTATCGCCAGATGAAACACAGAGATGAAAATAGGGATGAACGCGGAACAGCGACGGGAGGTATCGAAAATTATAAATATATACACTGCGTAAAAAAAGTAGAAGGACACTTGATTTTGTAACAATAACCGAAAAATATTTTATTTTTACTAAAAATTTTTTATTAGAAACATTTAACAAATATTTCAAAAATACAATTTTAACATCAGAATTATGATGTTCAAACATAAAATATTAATGGCAACAAAAATAGTTTCTCTTTTTTGAAACTTTGTAAAAAAAGTAGAAGGACAGCATTATAATGAGTGAAAAAATAGTGACTTTAATAAGGAATGGTCTTCCCATTGGCCTTTATAACTTCAAATATTCTGTTTGGAAGTGAATTGTATAGAGTTTGAATTTCAATTTGACAAAAATTGTCCCACGAGTCATTCAGTGCTTCTCGAAACTGAGTTTGCGAATCAAATTTGCCTTCTATCAGCATAAACTCGATGAACTAGCATTGCCCAAATGTTTTCCACTATATTAAGGTCAGGACTTTTGGCTGGCTATGGTAAAACATCCACATTATTTGTTAGGAACCAATTTTTGACTCCAGTCGCGGTATGAATGGAAGCTCCGTCTTGCTGAAACTTCCACTCTTCACCCCCCATGTCAGAGGCATAAGGAAAAAGCTCGGAATTCAGCACTTGAATGTAGTCTGTATGTTTTTGCCTACCATTTAAGAAAACCAGACTTGTCCTTCCTCCGTATCTAACAGCCAACCAAACCATTAAACTCCCTCCTCCCATTTGTCGTGTTGAATAGTATTCGCCTTCAGTCCCCAGACAATGCCAGTAGTGCTGATAATTAATAAGTTAAATTTCTTTTCATCGGAAAATATCACAGAAGTTCATTCTGTAGTCCAGGACATGTGCTCCTTAGCCCACGCTAAACGGTTATCAATGTGAGCTTGTTTCCACTTAGGATGATGTTTCCGTTTTTTGGAAATGAATTTTTTAAATCTTTTAATATAGTTGTAAACTGTTTGTTTCGTCACATGCTTGTCCTGCTTGATTTCTTGCCTTTTAAACACTTCCTTTGTTCTTCTTCAGCACACGAGCAAGTTTTCCTTCATCACGTGGTGTTAACTTCTTCGGTCTACCAGTCTTCTTTTTATTTCCATTTTTATAAGGATTTCTGATAAAGTTTGAAACTGTATTGGGGCTCACCTGCAACAATCGAGCAATCTCTCTGACACCTTCACCATCATTTTGATTTGCGGAAATTTGCCCTTTTTGAAAATCGTTCAAAGGTATTCCTTTAGGCATTTCTGAGAACGGAGAAACAACGTAACTTTTAACCAAATTAGATTTTTTTTTTGACAGAAAAGGATAAACAAAGTACAAAATTACTATTTAAATAAAGAACAACTCACTAAATAAAATATATTAGCAAGTGTCCTTCTTCTTGTTTTACGCATCGGATATTATATATACTAATTTTCTTAATAATATTAGTGGTACATGTTTCATTTTTGCCTAAAATGAAAACAAGGGTCATTAAACTAAATCTGCATAAATATCTGGTAGTTAGGAGAAAATAAGAGATATTAATTGGCAAAAAGACACTGTCCTTCTACTTTTTTTATGCAGTGTATATATTAGGTTATTCCAAAAGTTTCTTTCTCAACACGCTATGAATGGCCTTATCTGGCTCCGCTTGTGCAAACATGCAGGCTTATCTATTAGCCGTCCCAGAAGTGACTCTTTAAAGTGTTGCAATGAATAATATTGTGGAATGTTAATCACATAATTTCAATGCACATTTATTATTGGTATTATCTTCTTTCCTTATTCAAATGCTCATTTTAGGTTCAAAAGTTATTTACATTGTCTGCTATATAAACTTTCTCGTCTATTGTCATACATTAAAATAGGCTTTAATCATAAAATTTGATTTAAAGAATTTCATTTTTTTCTTAACGTTACAAAAATAGCTTTGCTCATCATTCATGCATACTGTATATCGACATTTGCCCATGTAAACGAGAAAGAAATGATATTTAACATGTTTTATTATTTCGAATACACGTTTAGTTATACAAAATATCCTCACTCTTAGTAATACTTCCCAGAGAATATCAATATTTGCCAGATGATATTTATATTTAAGCAATGCATGTGAAGAGATGAAATAGAGAATCATATAAATTTTAATACATTTCATTGCATCCTATAATTGCACTCTTAATGCTCGACCCCAAACGGTCTAGTTGTAAGCATTAAAGAGAAGAAAACAAATGTCTTACCTCAGAACCTTCTTGGATTATGAAGAAACTTAGCAATGATCACGATCATGCTCATGATGATGATGATGTCCGTGACCACGATAACCCCAATAAGGATATCCCCAGCCACTAGTTCTTGCGCCTGCCCCAGCTCCAGCAGCGGCTCCATATCCGCCGAAATATCCACCACCACCTGCAGCAGATGCTTCAGCCGCTGCACCACCACCATATCCACCGCCTGCAGCTGCAGCCCCAGCTGCTGCACCACCAGCATATCCACCACCGCCTGCAGCAGCTGCTCCAGCCGCTGCACCACCATTTCCACCACCTGCAGCTGCAGCCACAGCTGCTGCACCACCACCAAATCCACCGCTTGCAGCTGCGGCTGCTCCACCACCATATCCACCGCTTGCAGCTGCGGCTCCAGCTGCTGCTGCTCCACCACCACCTGCAGCTGCGGCTCCAACTGCTGCTCCGCCACCGCCTGCAGCTGCGGCTCCAGCTGCTGTTCCACCTCCATCTCCACCGGCGCCGGCGGCTACAGCTGCACCACTTTGAGCTTCGACAAAGTTTCCGGGCTTTGAGAGGAAGGATAGCGCGAAAAGGCTGCAGATCTGCAACGGAAATAAAAGGAAAAAAATCATTAAAGAGTTTTCTTAATAAAAAAGCTGTTCCAAAACAATTATTAGCATCTTCCTTTTTTCTGAATAACAATGACGTTTTATAGCTATGAAATTCAGCCTAATGCATACAGCCGACGTTACAAGATACGGTGAAAACATTTGATTCAAATCTTTCGGCATGTTTAGAGTTTGTAAATGTACGCGTTTCTAGCAGACGATGTGAGGAATTTCGATTCAATGAAACTTGAAGAAACATTTGGTAATCTGAATAGATCAGTTGATGGTGGAAGAAGTTTTAGCTGTTACTGCCGCAGTAATGGTATTATTTTCTTTCAATTTGTTAAATTTTAAATTTTTAGCATTGAAGATATTATTTTCGCATTGGATAAAGCCAATTTAACAACAAAAGCATGCCAAATGTGTTTCATTTCAAAGTCTGCCTTCAACAACTACGCTAATTATGTTGTAACTTTTTAGTTTCCAGGTGTTTCGAGTTCTAATTGTGAATACAGCAGAAATCATTTACTGATACTGTATTCAAAGGGATATTGTGTATTTCAAATACATTTGCATGAATAAAATATATTTACCGTTTTGTATATATACTTAAAGAAATAGCCATCTTCGTACATATAGCAATTATACATTATAATCAGATATCCATCTTTATATATATATTATAATCAAACAGCTATCTTTGTATATATGCCAATGAATGCCAACAACTTCCAACACTTATTCAAATAGCTGTCAATTTACTAATTTATTTTTGTTGAGGGAGAAGGGGTAAATTTACCAAGGTTTCCCTCATGGTTCCTGGATAAGATCAATCGTAATAATTTAGATCTGATAAATTTTAGCGTAATGTTTTAGATTAAAATAACATAAGAAAAAGAACCCAGTATTAAATTACAGAATAACACTAAAGAGTCTTTTTAATTCTTATTTAATTTGGTTCCATTTTGTCAAACGTATGCAGATTCAAAATGCGTTTACTGGCCCTCTAAAATTGCTTTTCTTAAATGTGAAATGCGTTGAGTTTAAATATTAGGAAACGAAAATAAGAGACATTTTCTATATTTGATAGGAACAAAATACCCTTGAAATGTTTGTTTAAATCGACTGATTTATCAGTGGGCGAAAAAAGCTAAACATGAATTAAAATCAGTAACGAGAACGTAATTTATTTCTTACATTCTATTATACTGTATGTTGCAAAGGTCAATGAGCTGAGGTCTATAACTTTTATTTTTTTATATTTACGCTGATTCATTACATTCTTGCTTAACACTATTTGTTTTAATCTGATTGTAGTGATTAGTTTTATTTAAATATAAAATTATGGATCGAGAAGAGTAATGTTATTTATAGAGATTTTTTTAGTATTGTCTTTATTGTTTATTTTTAATTTTACAACATATTTGCATCTAAAGTATACTATGAATACTAATTAAACAGATTTGTATGCAGATTCAATATTATAACTTCCGTTAGTTAATCTGTGATAATCGGTTCTAAGATATTGTTCACGGATTAATAACCCCTCTAGACGGGCACATATTCTATTTACAATAAGAATAATTTGCATATTTAACCAATATTTTTTATTTATCTCTATCAAAATCGGATAGTGCGCACCATAATTTTATAAATATGCATGATATATTTCTGTATCATGCAATATCTCCGTAATACTACTTTCATATATGGATTAGTGCGCTAATGTATGAGCTTGATTAGGGCATAGGGAGTAGTATGAATAGAAAGAAGAAGTTTTAAGCATGGCCTTGCTCCTAATCAAAACTATTCAAAAGCTGGCAATCAATGCTTGCTTTACCGCTAAATAATCATTGATATCATTAAAATCCTGAAAATTCAGGTAAGATATTTTCAGCGGGTTTTACTTATGTGCTCTTGGACTCTTTGCCCAACAAAAAAAATAGATCTCCTTTTATCATAAATTCATGACTCATGTAGTTGGCTAGATGTGCTCAATCAAGTAGCAACAAATGAGCACAGCTATTTTTCTGTCTGCCGATGTCATTCCTTCGCATAAAATATAAATACTAGACATTCTTTAGGAAGGTATATTATTCCCATAGAAGGTAAATGAAGTAACGTCCTAAGTGTAAAAAAATTCTTTGATTAACAGAAAAATGACTCGTATAATTCACTACATTTGTTAAATCAAGTAGCTTTAGTAACAAATGGGCATAGCTATTTTTACGGCTGCCGATGGCATCCCTTCAAATAAAACATAAATAAGAACATTTTCTCCGAAAGATCTTCAAGAAAGTATCTCATTCCTATGGAAGCTAAGTCAAATAACTTCCTAAATGTTACAAATCTTTTTGATTAACATAAAATGGTTCAATTCCCCTTTATCATGAATTCATGACTCATGTAGTTGGCTAGATGTGCTCAATCAAGTAGTAACAAATGAGCACAGCTATTTTTCTGTCTGCCGATGTCATCCCTTCAAATAAAATATAAATAAAAGCGTTTTCTCTGAAAGATTTTCAGAAAAGTATCTCAGTCCTATAAAAAGTAAAGTCAGACAACTTTCTAAGTTTCTAGAATCGTTTTGATTAACAGAAAATGGTCCATTTCTTTTCGATTCTTTGACCCATGGAATTCCCCAGATTAGCTAAACTAAGCGAGAACAGAACCGTCACAATTCTTTAATCATACTAACCTTCGTTATATCATTTATATAAAAGCAAACTAAATATTATTTTTTACCATAACATGAATAAAGCACTAGTATTCGTATGGTTTCACTGCAGACTTAAACTAAATAATGCACTCTTTCAGAAGAATTAAGGTTTCAAGTGTACGAAATGTCTGTTTATTCCTATGAGAAAATGGTCTCATCGTTTTAGTAAAATAGCGTTATTTATTATTTTAATACACTTATGTATGCGAGGATCTCCCGCATTACTATTTCAAAGAATTTATTTTGAAATATTCACCTCATTTTTTATATCAAAAATACTTAAAAGTACTACTTCAAATTAGCTTTATTTTTGTAGCTAAATAATGCATTCTTTCACAAGAATTAAATTTACAACCGGCGTCCTGGCACAGGGGTAGTCTTCCCCATGATCTGGGCGTCCCGGTTCGGGCATAGTTGTTCGTAGTCTGCGTTCTACCTGTGAGGTGTGTGAGTGCCCCCCCCCCCCCCTCGTAAAAAGGGGTTGTGCAAGCGAATATGTGAGTGTCCTTTTAATATGAAATAGAAGTCAGATTTCTGCCCTCGGATGCTCAAGGGTCTTTACTTCAGAAGCTACTGCAGCCCCTTTCCGTGGTAACGCGGACACCACAACATCAAAAATTAAATTTACAAGATTTTACTTAATGTCTCTTCAGATCTATGACAACACGATTTTATTATTTTAGTAAAATAGATTTTTTAATTCCTAGAGTTTACTTAGGCATTAGTAAATTTCTCGCATCATTCTACTCCAAGAGCAAATCTTTCTGAAAAATATAGTGACTGAATTCATTAATCCCTTCATTTTATAACTAACATACTTTAAAATACTGCTTCAATTTAGCTGTGTTTTCGTAAATAAATAATGTCCTCTTTCAAAAAAAATTAGGTTCATAAATTCGCACATAATGCCTTCTCATTGCCTGTGAATATGGCAATATTAGTTTAGTAAAACAAATTTTTAATTCCCAGAATACACATGGGGAATCTATGAATTGCTAACATTGCTCTTTCCAAGAACAATTCTTTTTGGAAATATTGATAGGTTGATTTCATTAAATCTTTTGTTTTATACCTACAATACATAAAAGTACTGCTTCCATTTAGGTAATATTTCGTAACTAAATAATGTAATCTTCTAAAAAAAACTAAGTTCATAATTTCGCACGTAATACCACCACATTTCTTGTGACTGTGGCAATGTTAGTTTAATAAAGCAACTTCCTAATTCCCAGAATAGGCATGTGAATCTATGAATCGCTCACATTGCTCTTTCCAAAAAAAATTCTTTTGGAAATATTGATAGGTTGATTTCATTAAACCCTTTGTTTTATACCTACAATGCATAAAAGTACTGCTTCAATTTAGGTAAGATTTCGTAACTAAATAATGTAATCTTCTAAAAAAACAAAGTTCATAATTTCGCACGTAATGCCTCCTCATTTCCTGTGAATGTGGCAATATTAGTTTAGTAAAACAACTTCCTAATTCTCAGAATACACATGTGAATCTATGAATCGCTCACATTGCTCTTTTTAAGAACAATTCTTTTGGAAATATTGATAGGTTGATTTCATTAAACCATTTGTTTTATACCTACAATACATAAAAGTACTGCTTCCATTTTGGTAATATTTAGTAACTAAATAATGTAATCTTCTAAAAAAACTAAGTTCATAATTTCGCATGTAATGCCTCCTTATTTCCTGTAAATGTGGCAATATTAGTTTAGTAAAACAACCTCCTAATTCCCAGAATACACACGTGAATCTATGAATCTCTCACATTGCTCTTTACAAGAACAATTCTTTTGGAAATATTGATAGGTTGATTCCATTAAACCCATTGTTTTATACCTACAATACATAAAAGTACTGCTTCCATTTAGGTAAGATTTCGTAACTAATTAATGCAATCTTCTAAAAAACTAAGTTCATAATTTCGCACGTAATGCCTCCTCATTTACTGTGAATGTGGCAATATTAGTTTAGTAAAACAATTCCTAATTCCCAGAATACACATGTGAATCTATGAAATCGCTCACATTCCAAGAACAATTCTTTTGGAAATATTGATAGTTTGATTTCATTAAACACTTTGTTTTATACCTACAATACATAAAAGTACTGCTTCAATTTAGGTAAGATTTCGTAACTAAATAATGTAATCTTCTAAAAAAAACTGTTC
>JAPMOR010040124.1:60574-85121 GCA_026543865.1 Argiope aurantia
AAAAAAAAGAAGTTATTGCAACTATCAAGTATTAAAATTCGAGATTTTAAGGAATCTTTTTTAATTTCATTCATCCTGAGTGCTCTGATAAACAATCAAGGTAGATGAAATTTTACATAGGTTTTATTTCCAGAGATGAATATCTGTGTAAAATTTGGTTAGTTAGTTAGTTTAGTTTAGTTATATTAACGTCCCGTTTGAAGCAACACTAGGGCTATTTTGGGACGGACCTCGTAATTTTGAATTTGGAGAAAGATCCATCAATAGCTTTGTATTTTTGTGTCTATCAAATTTTGAGCCAGTCAGTCAAAATTAAAGTAACTCAAAATGCGTATTCGATTCTCGCTGTTTCAGCGGCGTGCTTATAGCATAATTGATAAGCGCAATGTTTACTAGCTTTGAAAATATATAATTACATTATGTCGCAATATATAATTTATTAATCTTTACAATATTAATAAATTATCTCAAGTTAAAAAAAGAAGCTGGACTTAAGAATAATAATTAGTACAAATGAATAAATATTCGTAGATCTCACTTCGCAATTTTTCCCTTCCTTGCTTGTAAATGCGCATGCTCGGCACTCACTCCGAAAAGTCCCGATATCCTGCGAGGAAGAAAGAATATCACGTAATGACCTTCAAATCAACAAATCACTATGGGGTTGATTAATTGCCTAGACGAAACACGAACCATTTGCTTACTTGAAACACGCATCTTTTTATGGCTCCCAAGATCGGCTGGAAAGCAGAAAATGCTGCAGGGAAAAGCTATTCAATGCGCAATCTGTTCTGAAACTCTTCCTTAAAGATATTACAATTTTCTTCTAAAATTTTCCAAGATCAAAGAAATAAGAACACAATTAATTAGACTCTGTTTCTCTTTAAAACCTTCCTTACTGAAGCACTGCTTCTTTTGTTTCGATTATATGTGACTCACTTATCAAGTATTTTAAGAAATTAAACTCAAAATGTGTCATATTTTTGAAATATGTCAAAAATGGAGGAAAGAACATCTCCACTTTTCTCTCCACAAATGTTGACTTATACTGAAAGGTGGAAAGGTTCTACCTTCTACAAAAGGGACATAAATGAGATATTCTTACAATGTCGTATATCCAGGGATTGAATGACTAATTGCCACGACATTTAATCGAAAAAGTATGGAGGAAATAACATCTCCGCTTTTCTTTCCACAAATGCTATCTTATGCGAAAAAGTGGAAAGGTTCTGCCTTATATGAAAGATATATAAATGAGATATTTCTAACACGTCGTAGAGACCGTGGGGGGGGGGAGCTGAATGAGCAATCGCCTCGACATTTAATAGGACACTAAGATGGACATAAAATGTCCTCCATTACGTGTCAAACCAGCATCCACATTCTATTTTAAAAATTCACCCATCATCGTAGTGGTGGCATTTCGGTCCCACACTGTTGTTATATCCATGAGCGAAATTAGAACCTGCTTATTAATACAGCAACTTCTCAATCTCAAATATAATATGCCCTCAGGAAATGAAAGTGTAGGATATGCAGATACGATCCCAAACCCTGCCCAAGCCGAAGTCAAACGAAAAAAGATAGGAGCCATAAAACAACCCATCTGGCAGGAAAGCTCCAAAACAAAAGGCAAGCCACCAAAAGTCGAAACTGAGGACCTGCAGCCGTCTCCTTTATTTATCTCTGGTCCTCTGGAATATCAAACTTGAACATGAATGAAGAAAATAATAAAGAAATAATAAACAAAACAAAAATAGTGAAAATATAAATATAAAATAATTTAGTATGTGAGAAAAACATAATGATATCTGTAGTTATTGATTACTAATTATTGTCCGTTCTTCAGTCAATAATTTCTCAAAATCAGGAAGATAGATTTGCCGACTAGTTGGAATTTCAGTAAGGTTTTAAGCTCATTTTAATCCAGTCAGAAGACTACTTTTCAAAGTGATTATTCCAAAGTTCATATACTTTATATTCTTCCTCTTTATATAATAAAGAGTTGGATCATACTTCTTCATTATATAAAACTTTTAATTAATTTGGCATATCAAATTTATTCTATTTCGAATTCATTAAACCGTTTTATAAAAACAAAATTTTTTTGTTGTGCTTTTTGGTTAATTACAAAATTATTGGAAAATACTCTGTGGGCTTGCAAATATAAGTTGCTAGTAGATCCTAAAATATTTATAACTGTGTTAGTGTATATAACTGTATCCCATTAGCATTTTTCATTCATTTGAAATATATGTAGTAGCATGTACATCATACTTAATATTCTGAATTATTACAGGTATCCAGTGCATTAGTATACTGAATTGTATCACGCAAATACCCCAAATTAATTGAAAATACTTTATGTGTTAGTGTCTATGAACAGCATTATTAACAACCTGAATTGTTTGAAATACATAATAAGTAATATGAAAGTGTATAATACTAATATTTTGAATTATCTGAAAATACTTTATGTGTTAGTGTCTATGAACAGCATTATTAACATCCTGAATTGTTTGAAATACACAAGGAGCAATATGAATGTGTACCATACAAATATTTTGAATTATTTGAAAATACTTTATGTGTTAGTGTCTGTGAACAGCATTATTAACATCCTGAATTGTTTGAAATACATAATAAGTAATATGAATGTGTACCATACTAATATTTTGAATTATCTGAAAATACTTTATGTGTTAGTGTCTATGAACAGCCTTATTAACATCCTAAATTGTTTGAAATACAAATAAGGAGCAATATGAATGTGTAGCATACAAATATTTTGAATTATTTGAAAATACTTTATGTATTAGTGTCTGTGAACAGCATTATTAACATCCTAAATTGTTTGAAATACATAAGGAGCAATATGAATGTGTACCATACAAATATTTTGAATTATTTGAAAATACTTTATGTGTTAGTGTCTGTGAACAGCATTATTAACATCCTGAATTGTTTGAAATACATAATAAGTAATATAAATGTGTACCATACTAATATTTTGAATTATTTGAAAATACTTTATGTGTTAGTGTCGTCTATGAACAGCATTATTAACATCCTGAATTGTTCTTGATGTTCCTGAATTCCCTGAATTCTGGCATCTTGAAGTATTTAAAATCACACTATATTTCTTGTTGCTCAGTAACATCCAGAATTTTTGAAGTTTATTTCCCAATAACCCTGGAAATTAATAAAGCGTCTCATCAAATGTTAATTTGTAGACCATCCCCACCCATCTTATGAGAAACGGGGACAGAATAACATAAGAGATAAAGAGGTTGGAGTTGTTGGGAATCGCCGGAGCGAATGCTGTAAAAGAGAGAAAACCGTCGTTAAAAGCGGGGTACTTTGGCTTGTAACGAGATCCATAAGATCAAGAGATTTGTTAATTGTGCCTTTAAAGACCAAAGCGAGGTCTGGATGGGGTTTTCGGAACATCTGCGAAAATCATGCGGTTTTGGTTCCTTGAATGTTACCATTTTGAATCAAATGCATCAAATTCAAGTTAGAGAAAACGCCAGATGATTAGAAACTTTGTGTCGGTCAATTTGATGTCTTGGGGAATCAAATATGGCAAAAAACATGTAGTTTGTAGTCTTCTTTTTTAGTAAAATTATAATATTTGTCATAAAATTCTATCTCAATATTTTAGGGAATCTACGTGTTAGATTATCACGAATACGGAAAAAAAATTCTGATATTATATTCCCCCATGTGTATGTAAACATACTAACTTTCAAAATGTAAAACTGGGCGGATGAAATTTGTGATACGGTCTATATACCAAAATGCCGATTACTATAAAATTTTGGAACACCTTCCCATGAGTAATATGTATTTCAAATTGCCCATGTGTATGTGAATATGCAGATCAAATTACATTAAGCAAGATAAATAAAATTATGTTTTTCAAATATCTGTTTTTCTATTATCATCAGAATTGTATTCTGTTTCAAATTTTAGATCAAAATTCATATATTAGTTAACTGTTTATCGGAATATTTATTGCATAAATATGAACACAAAAATTTAAAAAAAACACTATAAGTTAGATTAATGAAATTTGGTATGTAATCATGACATTGAATTATAGATCAGAATTAAAATTTTGGATAACAAACAACAGATAGAAGCTCAAAATGTGTGCAAAATTATCTTCACTATTCCATGAATCTAAATATAAAATGTGCTGCATTGCGTAATTATGCGACAAAATCGAAGGGGAGGGGGGGTTAATGGAAAATGTTTTATAAAGTTTTGATCTAAGTTATATCAATAGAGATAAAAATATCGTCAAACATTCATAATACGCCTAGAATTATTTGAACGTTGCAGATAGGACTCCTTGGAAAGTATTCATTAATCAAATTAGGACAAATAAATTAATGAAATTAGATTATGCATCAAATAAATTAATTAATTAAATTTGACCAACACTAATTGTCATTGTTCTGAATCATTTAAACTTTTCTTCGAAAGTATATTTGTTGTATCAAGTAACATAATTTGGCATCATTAGAAGAAAAAAATTAATCTGACAAAAAAACTCCAAATTCATCATTTAAATATTTTTTACTATTACGGCATTAGTTCTTTCTTCTTCCATTATTATCGCCGACAAACATATTAAAATTCACGCCAAAAGATTGTGTACATATCTATATGCTGTATTCAAAAATATTCCCATGCAATATTGATATTTTCTTTTGTGCTAGTACTCATTAATAAAATTATGCCAAATAAATTAATTAAATTAAGCTATACTTCAAATCAATAAATTCATTAAATTAGACCAAATTAATTGTTTTTGTTCTGAATCATTTAAACTTTTCTTTGAAAGTATATTTGTGGTATCAAGTGAAATAATTTGGTATTATTAGAAGAAAAAATTATTCTGACGAAAAACTCCAAGTTCGTCATTTAAAGATTTTTTTTACTATTACGACAATAGTTCTTTCCTCTCCCATTATTATCTCCGACAAACATATTAAAATTCGCGCCAAAGATTGTATGCGTATCTAAATGCTGTATTCAGCAATATTCCCATGCAATATTGGTATTTTCTTTTGTTCTAGTACTCATTAATAAAATTATGCCAAATAAATTAATTGAATTAGGTTATGCTTCAAATCAATAAATTAATTAAATTAGACCAAAGTAATTGTTTTTGTTCTGAATCATTTAAACTTTTCTTTGAAAGTATATTTGTTGTATCAAGTGACATAATTTTGTATTATTAGAAGAAAAAATTATTTTGACGAAAAACTCTGTCATTTAAAGATTTTTTTAATATTTTGGCAATCGTTCTTCCACTTTTTAATATTAGATATATCAAACATTCGAAAATTGTATGCGTATCTATAAGCTGTATTCGACAATGTTTATATGTAACATTGGTCTTTATTTTTCTGTGTGCTGATAGAGTTAAATCCGATCGTGAAACTAATAACATTCTTCCTTATATTAAAAGAAATACGATATGCTTTTCCTATGATATTTTTATATATATAACTATATAAAGATATAGCTGTTAGATTCTTAGAATTATATTATAAGTATAATATAATTTTATAGTTATATACATAACTATATAATATAATATATATTAAAATTGTAATCAAAAATGTTTGTGCTTATACGCAAATTAAACTACATTTTTGTCTTGTTTCAATGAAAAGCTTCTAAAGGCATTCAAAACTAATTATCCCAAACCCGACAGTTCATTATTTTCTTTTCTTTTGGTAAATTTAGATAAGGATTAACGACTTACTTATATTAAGTTAAAATAATACACTGTCATAAGAAAACTTATGTGTACAAGATTTCCATTTTCTATCTCAACGGTTGAATCTCCTTATTTTTCCCTTTTGCTCTTAATAAGTGTTTCTATTTTTGAGTGTCCCCTACTATATTCCCCAGCCATTTTTTTAAAGATTACTGTAATTAATTATATTCATTATTTATTGATGAATTTTTAGAATTCATTTTCACTGGCGATTCCCAACGCCAGTTGATTTGGAGAGAGGTCGGGACACGGTTTCATCCCAGTAACATCACGGAAAGAGACCATTTCTGTGGTCCTGGAGTTGTCGTCTGGGAAGGCATTATGATGAATGGGCGGACTGAGCTCCACGTTTTCGACAGAGGTTCTGTAACTGGAGATCGCTATTGTCAGGAGGTGATCCTTCCCCATGTGCGTCTGTTCCGAGGTGCCATTGGATCGAACTTCGTTTTTATGGATGACAATGCACGGCCACACAGGACTCATGCTGTTGAGGAGCTCCTGGAAAGTGAAGATATCACTCGAATGGATTGGCCGGCGTGCTCTCTTGATTTAAATCCGATAGAACATGTGTGGGATGCTTTGGGGAGATGCCTTGCGGCACGATTATATCCTCTTGGGAACACCCGACAACTTAAACAGATGCTGATTGAGGAATGGGCACTCTTACCTCAAGAACTGTTGGACATTCTGGTGCTGAGTATGGGGAGACGGTGCGAAGCAACCATTGCAGTAAGGGGAGGGCATATCCCATACTAAGGAACATCTGCTTGCTGTTCATCCTCTTGGACAGACAATCATGTGTAACGATACTATGAGTTCAATAAATCCTTTTTTTGTTTGATTCCATACTGTATGCATTGTATTCATTTCTGCGCAACTATGCTTTCGTCATTCTTTCAGAACAAAATGTTGTATCTCATTTCTGAATTTCATGTCTCTCAGATGATTTCTCGTGAAGTTATGGCAAAAAACATACCTGTTGCTTAAGTTTTGCACACCAGTGTATTTTGAACATAATCCATTCACAGGACGTTTACCGGTTCGAGCACAAGTGAACTCAATAACTACAAAATGCAAAGATAAAGGTCAATAAAATCTGGTATAGATGTTTAATATCTGTGAAATAGATTTTTATTGAATTTTTTACCAAATCTGTCCGACTGCTGATCTTCTGTCGGTCTGTATTTTGGTCGTATATTTTTTCGAGCAGGGATCGAACTTGCGACGCTAGGCTCCCTAGCCGTGTAGCATAACCACTACACAAAAGTGGTCACCTCTGTCCAGATGCTGTTAACTGGCTTATGAAGCTAGCGCCACATTTTTGAATGCATGTGAATGCAATAATTCATAAACGCAATGACTTAAATTAATGAAATTCGGCATGTTATCTTGTGACAACAATTGAAATTTCGTGTCAAATGTTGGCATCAATCGGGCAGCAGAAAGACGTCCAAAGTAAAAATAATAGATTCAAGCCCAATATTGGTATTATATAATTATATATCATCAATGCCATGCATGGTACATGCGGCTATACTCAAGTCCACAATTTTAAGCAAGGGAAGAGAATAAGAAATTTATTGGACACTATGCGAAAATCCACTCTTCCCTGGTTGATTTTTACCTTTTATTTCATTTTTTCTAACACATACAATGGATTTCATGAAGCGTGAGAAGTAGCATCAGTAACAGTAACAGAAAGATGTTACATATCTCGTCGATAGATACTCGCACGTTGCATTCTTTTCGGTATACATAAGAAACAATTTATTCTATTGATAAATATTACATTGGATTTTAAATTGAATTCTCAATGGCTTTTACTTTGGATTTGACAAAGCATTGAAGCGATGTAAGTGGCATTATCAATATAAACTTTAAGAATATTAACAAGCATAGAAAATTGTTGCTATATATCCCAGTTCCAGTGATAAATAGAAGAACTAAGTCCTCGTTTGAATACAGTTTCTTTCTGCAAGTTCTTATCATAATTCCATACATATCCATTTACTGCCTTCCCTTCTCTTATTAAAGTGCACAACAGATACTCCCCCAACTCTCCCCCTTGTAAGCAAATATACAAAGAAGCGAAGCAGGCCTAAGTTCCCTTTTCTCCTTCAGCGGCACATCTACTAAATTAAAAGACTTTAAAGTTTCACAGTAGGGAGAAAGTTAGAAACTGAAGAAGATAAACAGCCTGCAGGCGTCCTTCCCCTGATTTCATTTGGCTGAGGCTTCTAAAGTCAACAATGGAAGAGGGTTGTCTTGAGACACAAAAATGGGAAAAGTTAGAGGGAGGACTAGAAGAAGGGGAAAAAACGTGTTTGCTATTGATAGATGCTCTTGTTGAAAATGTATCGGATTTGATTCTTGTCTTTGAATCTTTAAGGTTTTCATGGGGAATTAAATTTCTAGAAATTGAGAAAATTACTGATTTTTTTTCAGTGATATTTCTGGTATGGTTCATTCTAAGAGCAATTGTTTTAAGTATTGAATTCAAATAATTAAAAGCGTGCACTTATTGACAAGCAGCAAATTAGGATTTATTGTAGTTTTTAGTGCAATCGCGTTTTGAATATCTTCTCCATTGATTTATCAGCAATTTATTATAAAAGTTTTAATGAAAATTTTCTTGACTTTGTATAGCTGTAATTGATAAGTCGTCATGTGTGTGTGTGCTTAGGGTGTTTGGATGCCACCGATGAAATGTGCAAAATGAGAGTTCTCACTCTGTGTACATAAAAATTGTTCAAGAATTATGTTTTTAAGATACACAATTTCTGAAAAACAATGCAAAGAAAAGAGTATGTTGTCACATATGGTAAAAGAAAGATAAGTTTTTATGCAAACATTAATAATTGCACTTACGTATGACATGGTATTTGCATAATTGACGATCACTATATAATTCAGAGCATGCATGATTTCGTGAAGCGATGCTATCTCGTACTAGGCATGCGATCAAGACATTTTCTTCATACAATTCAACTTTGTAGTGCCATCAAAATTCAAGGTAACATGGAAGCAAGCAATTATGTCACTTTCTTTTGTAATTGTGATTAGATATTCCTTCTGATGTTTTTATAAACAATTTGTATTTCTCGTTAGTTTTCCGGGTCCTTAAAATATTATTAAAATATACATTTATTTAAAATTTTATCTTATTATTTTGATAACACTGAAAACCAGAAAGTTCATAACATCGCTCAGGTATACATGAATGGAAGGGCAAATTCAAAAGTATAGAGGTATTATGAAATTAAAGCAGATGTGACAATTGTTGTTTCGGAGTTAATATTCCCCCAAAATAAGAGAATTTTTTATTATCTTATTTTTAATACTAGCAAAATCACATTATCGAATGGTTTGATGGAACAAAGAATATAGATTTTGCATCGAATTAAATTGTAAACATTTTTTTAATTAAAGAGATAATTTTTAATTCAAGGTAATTTGTGAGATATCATAAAAAGTATTTGGGAGAAAAATATTTTCATTAGCCAAAAATAAAGCAAACAATATGCTTAATTTTTAATTAATTTACATTTTAACTGATTTCTCGACTTTAAAATTTAGACAGTGCCCTTCTGATTCGGAAATGAGATTATGATTCTGGCAAGGGCCTTCGATATTTGACAGTGGCCTAGAAGTGCATATATTATGTTCCATCAAGATGGAAGAGAAAACACTGTTAAAGACAATTAACGAATAATCGTTCATCTAAATAATGACATAGAATTTATTTTTCTTAAACGTTTATTTATCATTCTCTTTGCAATTTCTTAAAATCCTTTTAAACCTATTTTGTTTTAAATCAGATATAACGTCATATTTTTTCTTTGGTAATTTCAGCAAAAATTATATTGTCACGTAGGTGTGGAACTCAATGACACACACAAGAAGTAGAGCTAAACCAATTTATTAACTCAACTCTGAACTCAGAACCCAGTGACTGACAGATCTGCTTTTATACTAGCAGGGAAAGTTCCAGAATACTTTTCTGGAGACAGTAAGAAAAGTCCAGAACACTTGTCTGGTAAACTAAAGAAAGGTCCAGAATCTTCTGGAATATGAAATAAAGGAAAACACAAAATCAAGGAATTAAACATTTACACAGACCGGGAATCGCAATGTTTCTAGCGGGATTCGAACTTACGATCTCCTGATTAAGAGACCAGTGCTATGACCTGTCGGCTATGGAGAGTCGATTGCTCCTTTTCAATGCGGCAGTATATTGTAGATTTAAAGCGCTTTGGGCAGCTTTATATACTCTTGGTCAGAAACGAGGAGATTCGTGAAAATGTCGAGGTCAAATGGATTTTGATTATTACAAATACCTTCACTATTTTTCACATTCGCGAAAGTAAAAAAATAGTATCCTGAATGTACTGAAATAAAAAGTTATAAAACAATAATAAACTTTTTCCAAGAATGTGATACAGTTAATATTGCTTATTGTATATGCTTCGGTCGGTTATTAAATAGTTTAATCAGTTATTATCAATTTTTTTCAGATGTGAATCCTTACAGAGAAATCTGACCTTTGAGCATGCGAGTTAATATTTAAAGTAGAATGTTTAATTACACGCAAATTGTGATATGTTAGAGATGAACCCTTGATTTTATTGCAAATTGCTTCTTCGTATAGTTTTGATCATTTCTGTTGATTCATAAAATAAAAATATTGCGATAAGTAAGAAATCAATGTGCATGCAGTACACATCACATACTCATACATTGTACATCATATTGTTACGCAATTTTACCGGGGTTCGTTTGGATAGTGGAAGTGATATGGTGTAAAGAACGCTCAATCAGCAGGCGGCAGTAGAAAACGAAACAACGACGTTTATTTACACGAAGACACACAGGACAGCACAAAAACGGTAACTATATACAGCACAGAGACGACTATCTTCAGCCGAGACGTGTAGCATACAACCAGAATCTACGGCAGACAGTAGCGCACAGCTCAGTTCAGCACGAGCTTGACTCCGTCACTGCTCACCGTCGTTTCCGCCTACGACTCCCGATTACTACCTCGACGACTCCATCCTCTCTGTCTTCAAGTTCTACTCCGACCACTCGGACTGCTCCGTCGTCTACCTTCCTTTATCAGCTGCGGCTGCTTCCTTTTATAGGTCTCGGGAGGCGGGGCTAGAAGCCTCTCAACCAATCAGGAACGTTCGAGGCGTATCTCGGTTCCTACTGGACGGATCGGGAAAATTCTCGAAATTTCGGGTATAATCTATTTTGGCGCCAAAGTCGCCAAATGGTCGCCAAGTTTGTCGCCAAGCTCTGGGACCTCCGACGCGCCACCTGGACTCTGTCCCATTCAGATGACTGTAAAACTTTCTTTCTGTTGATGGAACAAACTATGCTGGGAAGCCGAATTGCAGGTTTGTAACAATATATACATCAGAAAACATACATTGGAAATAAGTATAAAAAATTTGTAAATATCAATTAATTTGTCTTAAATCAAAATTCATGAAATGCTATTTTTTTACCTAAAAACGGAACATTTATTAATAACTTCTTATTATCCGTTTCGACTCAACACTGAATGTGCTGACTTAATAAGGTCTGTTATAAGAATCATGTTTAGGGACCGTAGTAAAAATTTTAAAACCAATTTATCATGTGCGTGATAACCTTGTACAACTAGGCTTTAATCCTTCTACATTTATTGACTAAAACAATATGAAGTATAACTCTTTATGTTATTCAAAGAATTTTTTCCAACTGGAACCATATGCCTATCGCTCACAATTTAGAAATTACTACACGACCACTGTTAAAATGCACACTTTGTGTATACTTGATTATATATTGACTAGCGTATGTAAAGGATATGCGCCATCTTGTGTTATATGGAGAAACTGATAATTATATAGTAAATTACCATGTAATGATGACAACAAAAGAAATGTCATAAAGTTCAGAACACTAGTGAATCAAAATTTGAGTGAAAAATAGATTGTAAAATTCATATTTGCAAATATAAAAGAAGTTATGAAATTTTTTTAATGTGAGAGGAATTAAAACGGGAAAATTATCAATAAAAATGGCCGTATTTGGTTTGTCATGCAGTAAATTAAAAATTTTATAAAGCAGCCTTTCATTTCAGAATTAATTTTAAAAAACTGAAATTTACAGTGTTTCAGAATTATTTTTACAAAAATAGATTTACTAGTGCTCTTAATAAAATGTAATTAAAATTGCAATCATTACAACAATATGATATGGGCCATTACCAAAATCAAATATTAATAATATCTATAATATTGATGAGGTTTTCGCAAAATGATATTTATATGTTTTAGAAACTTGAATATTTAACTCAGTGTAAATTGTCTGACTCGAAATAAACGAGGTCATAGTAAAAACTCGAACTGTTAGAAAATTCGAATTGAGAAGAAATGACTCAGAAAAGGAGTATAGTAATATATAAATTTTTTAACTAAAAAATGGCAATAAAAATTAATTTTTAAAATTTATGGTTTTAATAAATGATACATAATTAGTAAATAAGGCGTAATTTATTTATTGTATAAAGTAAAAAAAGCACAAATTAAAGTTATTTATGATATTAAAAACAAAATTTTATAAAATGAGGAAGAAAAAGAAAACTTACATATTATCACTTAAAGTGCAAACGTAATTAATTAATGAAAACATTTCAGAATTAAAAAAATGTTCGATTCGAATTAACTAATACAAACTCGAATTATAGATATTTGCAAAGAAAAAATATCTAATAACCCTCATATATGAATAAAAAATGTTTGAATTTGGAAATTCTGTTGTATTACCGAAATTAATTATTAAAATTTATTTAGTATGAACAAAAATTCTACAAAAATTTTCCATTTCGAAACTAAACTAATAATTTTATAAATGAAAAAGGTTATGATTCTAGTTGAACAAAAGAATTATAACCATAGATAACCATTTACAAATGAGAATAAGAAATTGTACCTTGCCTGTACTACATGTGTGCAGTCTTTATTTTTTCCAAACGTTCGATCTTTCCATTTCATTTGTAAGTTCTTTTATTAGAATGGATGACACTCATTGGCATTTATTCTGTCATCTATTCCACCCCTAATGTGGTGACAAGAAATCGAACAACTAGTACAATAGAATTATTTCCACTCTTTCCAGTGCAAACGATATTTTTTTTTTCTTTCGGAATCAATAGAATGATGTCTGTGACGTCATTTATTTTATAGTAATTGTAGAGGTTCGTCTCAATGTACTTGTTTCTTTCTTTTTCGTGAACTGCTGTTGGAACTTAACTAATATTAATGGGCTTTGTTTCTTGTGAACCACCCATTTAAAGGCGCTTAAAAGGAGCGAAAAAGAATGATTTGGAACAACTTTCGATTAATCGAAGCTCCGGATAATGGAAGGTACAATTTTCCAATCATCGATAATTCTTCGATTGAGTTAGCCGGAGATTCACTGAAGACTGCGAGAATCCATTGGTGGAACTATTTTAAATAAGAAGGAATTCCATGTAGGGATTAGAAAGTTTCTCGTAAGACATTAATAAGAGTATTTCCAGTTTCGATCCTTGCAGTCTATTGTTTAAAGTAGATGATTTTCTGAGGTGGTAAGAGTATTGAAACCAAGATTATTTAAAATATTGTTAAATTTCAGCCCCAATTCGCTGTGTTAATTTTATCGTAAATTAATCTGTGTAATCTCATTCTTCCTCATTAATAATTTTGTGTTACTCTGATATATTTTTTTTATACTTTCTTCTTTTCTAATGAGTGTCCCAAAATTAAAGCAAGATTTGAATTCGCTATCATTCAGGAAGTAAAGTACTGCCAACTCTATTAAAAAAACTTTTGACAGCTGATAGTTTAGGGTTAATAAAAATGGAGCGTTACATAATACAACAACTATCATTGCTGAACAATATTTCAAAAATAATTAAAGACTGGTTGCCACAGTTCAAAAGTTTGAGCATTGGCTCCGTCGATCGTGGGATTTAACCAATGGATTTCTTCTTATGGGGTTGTTTGAAGTTAAAAATCTATGCCAACAAGCTCATAAGCAAGCATGCATTGAAGAAGCGAATTCAACGCTGCATCAGCGATATTCGGCCACATTTATGCAAAATGGTCATGAAACATTTCGACAAAAGGGGGTGTATGAGCCAGCAAAGCCGCAGAGGCCTTTGCCCTAAGTGTTATTCCATGCATAATCTTATCCTTTGCACTTTACAAATCAATAAAAATATAGCAATTCATAGGGGGGGGACTGTGTTTTTTATTGAATTCAATTCTTGCGTTAATCCGTTGTCCCATCGTGTAACGCTCCATTTTTACTAGCCTTAAGCTATCAGCTGTCAAATGGTTTTTTTAATAGAGTTGCCAACACTTTATTGCATGACTGGTGGCAAATTCAAATCTTGAGTCAATTTTGGGACACTCTTTGGTTCAATTTAGGCTCTCTAGCTTTCGGAAAGTTAGGAATTATATTATTCCTTTTCTATTATATTATTTCTTATTCCTTTTCTAGTAGCAGCGAAGGTAAAATCTAAATCTCTTCTTTTTCATTCCTCACTTGGCATTGAAGATGAGATTTTTATCTCTTCCTATAATATTTTTTCCTATCCTTTCCTTTTCTATCTCCCAACGACGGCAAATTTTTTATCCCTTCTTTTTCTAGCTAGCACCAAAAATAAAATTCATTTACTCTTTAAGCTAATATGAACAATCTCTTCCTTTTCTATCTGTCACCGAAAGTGGTAAAGGCAAGTTCGCTCCATTTATCAGCTCAGAAAGTGGACTCACCATTTTCGGAAGTGGCAGGGAACAAAACAAAAAAATTGATTGGACAACAGTTTAAGAAGATTAAAGTTACCTTTATTACATGACGAGAGAAAGTAGAAAACCATTTCTATTCAAAAGTTAAAGTACTTTTAACTTTGATTTCAACTAAGAAGAAAATAATTGGAGATTCATATTCTTGACATCGACGTACCTTTATACGTTTTTAATTTGAATACGTCCTTATGTGTGTGTAGAATTTGTGTTCGATGAAGTGAAATGTCACTCTTAAATTAAGAAAATATACGCAACACAAAAAATATTTGTTATACAGCATGACAATATTCATCAGGAAAAGGAACAAAATTCAACGAAAATTAATGAAAAAAGTTCTTGCTTCAAGTCCGAAACTAAAAAATATTGTTCCAAGAGCTCAAATTTTGAGAGCTTATGCCCAAAGGGCTCAGTCTTCCTTATTTCATCCACGCTAAAACAAACGAAAGAATTGCAACTTCATCGCCAATGTAACAAAACACCAAGTGTCCCTTCAAAATGGCTTTGAGAATGTAAACGGATTGTTTCGCGAATAAAACCAACTCAACTTGGCGACGAAAACGATCAAAAGGTCTCGCCGTTTTCCAAACCCACAGCAAATTTCTTTCTCTCTATCGATCGGCACACACAGTTACGGGCACAGCTTGTGATTCAGAAACCATTTGCTGGAAAATTACCACTCCCCGAGGGTTTCTCAACGGGATATCCAAGAAAGGAATTAAACTGTTGCGTTTTTCCTAGGTTGTTGCTTGGTGGAGGTTGCGAGTTTAGATTTCTGTTGTGAAGATGTTTATTCATTCCTGCAACAGAAGTGTAATTTCAAAATTGCGATCGATTTCAAATATTTATTAATGGAATTTGCAGATGCTGCAATAGGATTGATTTTATACATTCTTGGTAAATAACAGAAATAAACGTTTTAAAAAATAAGCTTTTATTAAAAAGCAAAACATATTTTTTTAAATATCAGAAATAAAGTCATGAAAATATGATGTCCTGTAAGTAATGTAATATATAATATGTGTAAATAATAATATAAATAACATAAACAAATAGCAAAGAATTTTGATTTGATTAATAATATTAAATAATTTTAATTTAATTAAAAAACCGTTTCCTCACAATCACATTCATAACATGTTTTGGATTTTTAATGGATTTCAACGGACAGCAAAAAGACAAAAAAAAAAAAAAAGCTAAGATTTGAGCGAAAGTTGTCGAAGCACGAGTCCCCAGATTTTTATTTTTTCAATACCGCAAGTAAGTGTTCCAATATAATGAAAAAATAAACGAATATGTATTCTCGACGGCTTTAAATAAAATAAAAATTCGACATATAGCTAAAATTTTAGTAACAAATTACATGTCAAATTTCATTTATCAATGTTATTGCGGTTTTGGAATTATTAAATTTTTATGTGTAAGAATACACAGACCGACAGATTGTTAACCCTTCGACAGATTTTATTCCACCTTTAAGAAGAATCTAAACTTTAAAAGCTGAACTAGTGTACTAAATTTCCTTTATCTAAGTCATTGATTGCATTTTTTATTATCATGCTTACGAAATGCAGACCGATAGTGAACCCTATGATGAATTTGATTCCAAGTTTGTTACTTAATTTCATCTCTCTTGCATTTTGCATTTTGTAACTGACGAAAAATTGGACACATTATTCTTAAGGCTTCCCTTATTATACTTTCATTCAAAATTTTATTCTATTCCTTAGAATGGTATATTTAGGTGAGGGAGGGTGATTATATATCGACAAAGTTCTTTTAAAATCCTTTTGTAAGAGCAGTAAGTTAAGTATTTCTATCCCATATTAACTTGAGAATGGCTGAAATTATTATCAAAGTATAGAAAATTGACCATTTTCTAGACAGTGACAGCGCCACTTGGAAGTAAACAATGGGGTTAGTATTCCTGTTCGTAAACAGTTCAAGATACGAGAAAAAGTTAGTTACAAAATTATAGACAACCTTCGATTTAATACTAAAAGATACCTTGAGCGCAATCTTGCTACGAACAAAATGTGTAAAATACACCTTTATTTGGTCGTGATTCTCACAATCCTACGGCAGAAAGGTGTTAGAAATAAAATAGAATAATTAGATTGCAGCAGATATTTTTATTTTCGGTGATCTAAATGGATCTTCGGTGATTCCATCAGATCAACGTTTATTTTTAACACTAATTCCATTGTTTGCAGCTTAGTAGCGTTATAACATCTCACTATCTTCCATACATCTAATTTATATTTCCAACCAGATACCAAGTATGTGGCAATAGTTGTAGCCGTTCTCCAAGTAATATAAGTAGATGGACTTTAGTTGTATATATATACTTTATGTATAAATAACTATAAGATAAAAATTCCATAACTAACGAAATAATATACTTTTGAAGCAGAACGAATCCATCATAAGTTGCATGTCGATTAGTGTTGGTATATTGGAACTGTAAAGGAAAGTAATTGATAAATTGATGAGATAGATACTTTCGATACAGATAGAGGTATAAAAAAAAACTAATAGCTTCATTAATCGAAAACGTTTCATTCTTAGAATTTGAATCCAACTCTTGAAGCCTTAAAGATATGAGTACTTCATGACATCCACAATTTGAATATTTCATCACGAAAAAAATACTTCACTTCTATTTACTACTCTGATCTATCGAATTCTGATCACTCTACACTGCAGTGGTATAACGAAACACCAAGTTTGAAAAAAGATGGATTTCCCTGTAATCTTTCTTCATTTCTTCAATGAAAATTTTATTCATCGATTAAAAATTGTAAAATTTGGTCAAAACCATGAAACCATGTTTATTTTCGAGTCCCGCTCATACGATTTTAATGCTTCATAGTATAGTAAAGAAAACATTGAATAATATGGTCTGTTTTTCGGCCATTTGAAACCAAATTTTCACTCAGAGCAACAATTGTATTCACAAGGCTAAACACCAAATTTCATTTATTTAAATCATTATGTCTTTGAATTATCACGTTTGCATGCGTATATGAGTACAGATTGATAGACGATAAATCGTTTGATATATTTGGTTTCAAAATATACAGTACTATGCAAATTAATTGGGACAAACACAAAAATTTTCACAAATGTGGTTTAATTAGTATTGGTTAACTTACATGCGCGGTATAGCAATCTAATAAAAAAATATGTCCTCCTCTAGCTGGAAAAATATGTCCTCCTCTAGCTACCTGTACACGGTTTGGCATGGATTCCACTAAATTAGAGCAACAATTTTTGATCTCGTCAACACAAAACCAAACTTTTATAGCATTATCAATCATTGTTTTCTTTTTCGAGCAGTCCCTTTTACTTATACGTCTCTTCACAATTCTCCACAAATTTTCAATAGGATTTACATCAAGAGAATTACCAGGCCAATCCAAAACCAGTTTTTCAGTTTTTGAAAAAAATTCGTTGTTAGCTTAGTATGGCCTGGAGCAAGATCTTGTTGAAAGATACCAACACCACCAGCGAACGTTTGCATCATAGGCACAATTTTACTTTCTATTATAGAAATGTATTACTTTCTATTATAGAAATGTATTACTTTCTATTATAGTTCATCATTCCTCCAACTGGTACTAAGCTGCAGGTCCTTCAGAAGTAAAATAGCCTCAAAACATCTGTTTCTGCGGGTGCTTAACTGTTTGAATAAGATGTTGTTGCCTGGTGGGTTCTCCACCACTTCGCCTGACAAATCTTGGTCGGAACCCTTGCACAAGAAAATGTGTTTCGTCTCTGAATACAACCTTCTTCCAATCTTGTAGAGTTCATGATTGATATTTCCTGTCCCAATGCAAAATTTTTTTTTCATTGCAGGTGTTAATAACGGTTTTTCGATTGGTTTTTTGTAAATCTCCCAGTTTCAATAAGTCTTCGAACTGTCGATGAATTCCCGCTCACACCAGTAGCTAATCATTCCCTCTGAAGATCTTTACTTATTATGTAAGGATGTATTGAACTATTTCGTACTAGAAATTTATCTGTTCACGATGTGGTCTTGTGTTTGCATCCACATTTACTCTTTCGTTTTGGAGACACTGTCCCAAAATTCTTTTATTGATTAATTAATCCTAGAAGCACTGGATTTTCCAACTCCAACTGCTGCAGCAATATCCCTCACAGTCATAGAAGTATGCTGACTGAGGATAACAATTCTAGTCCTTTTCCTGGCGGTGATATCCATTTTTTAAATATACGTCAGAAGAAGACAATTCACACAAGCGACCACTTCTTACAGCAACTGAAGGGAAAAAATTTCGATATGTCATATGTTTCGTGGTCAAATCTGTTTAGACTAGTCAAGGGTAGTCGCGCCTTGTAAGAAAATGCATTTGAAACCGGTTTGAGGCAGAAATAAAACATTTCTTAAAAAATATGTTTGTTCCAATTAATTCGCACAGTACTGTACACTATAAGATTTAATCTACAGAATATAGATTTTAGATGCTAAAACTGTGAAACAAGTTTCATTTACCTAGATATTTGCTCCCGCTGGGGGATACCTCAAAAAAATGAGGATGAGAAGCTTCCGGTATGGTAGTTGGATCTCGTGAAGGGTACACGAAAGATGGGGGTCTGGCTCCTCCCATCGATGACGGACGTACTTCCTTAGGGAAGGGTTGCACCGTGGCCGGTGATGGTCCTTAGCACCCAACCACAGTTCCCGCCAGTGTTGTTATCGCAGTGGTCCGGTCAATAAGTTTTTTCTATGTGCCTTCGGGGGGGGATTGGAGTAATCAATTCATGATACCTAGATTTTTGCGTCTTTGAATTTTGCATTCATATCCATGAGAATATCCAATTGAGATCAATCCTGAAATTAAATTGGTTTTAAATTTTATTTGAATCTAAATTTTTAGATGCTAAGCCATTGCATCAAGTATTAACTATTTAATTTTTACATTTTTTTTTTATTTGTTCCCTTATATTCGGACAGCTATACAGATGAATTTTCTCTTAGTAGAATTAGCTTAAAATTATATAGAAGTCTACAAACTTGGTGCAAAGATCATACATCAAATTTCATCCGTCTAGCTCAAAGCGGTTTTGAATTATCGTATTCACATACAATAGAATTATAGACGAATTCCAAAATTAGATAAAATTCCAAAAACGTATTTTTGGACTCAGGGAGATTATAAACGCAGAGATTTGTCAAAATCTCGATCACCGAAAACCTTTTGAGAAAAACAACTATTCCTTTTTGTATATTTCATATACGAGAAAGTAATAACGCTAAATTAAAATATATAATCCCCACATGAAAAATGCTCCAAGGGCTTTAGTAACCTTATAATCCATTACGGTCAAATATCCCCTGGAATGCCAAAAATACAACAGATAAAAGCCATTATGTTTCACATCACATGTTATACCCTGAGCATTCCACACTTTTTTTTTTCTCGTCCGCATAATGACGGAGCCAACAAGTCTTTGATTAATGCTCTGTCCAAATCCAGCGCAGAAATCCATTCCAGCTTTTAAATATCAAGGCGGGAAAAAAAACGAACGTCATTCTTTGTATACGCATGTTGAATTTTTCAGCGACGATGCAATTTTTTATGCTCTTTTCATTAAAGCCACTTCAAAAAAAAGGACTAACGTCATGGTTAATGTATTGTTTATTAAAATTCTCCCGCTCTAGTTGTTTGAAAGAAGAAAGAAAAAAAATCTTTTTTTTTTTCCTTTTTATTTTTTAAAGAAATGCGACGGAATGTCTTTCTGCTTGTCTTGTTAATAGATTTTAATCAGCCCTCTGCTTCTCGGGTCTTGAAAAGATATTTTTTTTTCTTTCCTTCAAGGTTTGCTTTTTCTCACAAAAAAATGAATCACGTTACACGTAATAAATTAATATCTTTTAAAAGGCCCAAATAATATTTTCTTGGGAGAATTTGAGTAATAAAAATAAATAACAAGCATTTGTTATGGTTTTTGTGGGAGTCGATTTTATTAATTTTTCTCTTCTTTACGAAAAGCTGATTAATGACTTTCACAGAGCCTGCATGGATATTGCAGAGAGAAAATTGGGGTGCAAAAATGGAAGCAAAGTGGTGTATAGAAGGAATGTTAATTAAAAAAGAACGCATTACATCTGATTTGAAAATTCTTGCCGCATTATGTACATATTGAATGCTAAATACTATGGCAACACAGATACAGGGTGTTTCAAAACTCGTGTTAATTTCATTATGAAGTAATAGAGCACAATTAGACAACATAAATGGACGTAAATATATGCTCGAAATTCAATCTGTGAAACAATGGGCAACGCCTTCCAGCAATTTGTTTTATGATTCAATAAAGAGTATTTTCCAGCACCTCTGTTTGTGTATTAAACTATATAATATTTTAATCAGATATAGTTATTAAGAATTAAATTTGTGAAGAGATAGACAACATTTTTCAACAATTTGTTCTTTGAACATGATAATTAGAAGTAATTTTGTTTCGATAAAAAGCATTTTCCAGTATTTCTATTCTCTCTAAATGATAGAAAATTTTTTACCATATATTGGAATCAAAAGCTTAAATTGTTAAAGTATCAGACGCTGATATGCAGAGTGTTTCAAAGTTTGTAGTAGTTCCTTCAGGGCGCTGATAAGCAATTATTATTATTATTATTATTAAATCAATAATAAATGCTCCCGCTCCAATCGGTACGGAACACGTTTGCTGTCATTACAATTTATTTAATATGAACTGTCATTAGAATATCAGAATTGAGATAAAGACAAGTCCCAGTCATCGATTTGTGATTTTCCAGTCATCGATTAGATAATCACAAGTCGAGACATAATGTAAGCTGAAAATACAATCTATGAAGTGAATCTATGAAAGCTATTTATACAATCTACGAAAGCTTCCCATTAATCTGTCTTCTAAAAACGTTACATAGAATAATGGCACTCGAAACGTTTTTATTAATGATGTTATGCATTTTGTAAGTTATCTGGAAACTATCGACATAAAATGCACATTGGGAAATTAATTTTTGAAACTCAGGAAAGCAATCTCCACTAATATGAATACGATAACTGAAGTAATTTTTATCAGAAGCTGTCTTTTATTAAAATGTAGAAGCTTTCTAATCAGATATCCGGAATTCAAAAAATAAATTATTAAACTGCCAAATGTTCATATGCAGGGTTTTTTAAACCTCGTAGAAGTGACTTCAAAAGATGAACACAACTAGACAAGGAAATATAGACCTGCAATGCATACTGGAAATTTGTGAAGCGATAGAAAGCTCTTTCTAGCAATCTATTATCTTGTGAGTATGATATATCTAGAATAATTTTCATTCGATTCCAACTGGCGAATAATATGCTTTAGGGTGAAATATATACTGATGTCGTAAATAGGAAATCCAGCTCAAAGAGGGTGAAATAATGGTGAAAATGATGATGAAAATCTTCATTTCTCCGTAACTCCCTTACCGTAGAGAATAGAGAGACAATTCAAACTAGACTCATGATAGCTTTTTCACTAAAAGTTTTTTGATCGCTACAATTTCTTAGAAGTTTGGAATGGAGCTACTATCCCTAATTTTGACTAATTTTCTTACTGGAAAACTCTCAACAGTCGCATTCTCTTCATTCCTTCGAATACTTAAGAAAATTACAAGTATAATTGGTGGAGTAAGAGAGTAATTTCCTGATATTATTGAAAGATTTTTTTCAGCTCCTAAGCAACTGTAGCTATTGAAAACTTTCATTACAAAAGTTGTTCTATATAATCAAGCAATAATTCCTCGATTTATCTTCAATAATAAGGGAATTATGGAGAAATGAATGTCAACCTCTCACCATTTCCAAACTTTCTGAATTGAATATTCCAATTAGAAAAATGGCTTATTCATTTTTCACTTCCTTGCAACATATTTCTCGCTGATTAAAATAGAATGAAAATGATTCTGTTTAGGTTGAATAAAATGCTAGAAAGACTCCGTAACTGTTTCACTGATAAAAGTCCCAGAATACATCATTTGTTGATATGTGCTTATATTGTCGATTACCTTCAACTTTAAATATTACCCGTTACGGAATACTTTATTATAGACTTAGATAATTATATTATAAATTACCTGAGTAAATTCGAATAACCACTTATGTTTATGTTTTATCTTTTGTTTGTATTCGGAATGCCAGACAAACAAGCTTCCAACGAATGGATTTTGTTCAAACTTTGATAGAAATCAACCCATTTTGGGGGTAAAACCATATTTTTAATTTCATCTATCTAGCGCAAAATTATCATAAGTATAAACAGATAGAATCTTAAAACAGTGTTTTCTGGATTCAGAGAGGTTTGAAGCGTAGAAATGTGTTAAAATCTCGATTCTTGAAAATTTTCTGACTTAAACAATTATTTTTGCTTTATTTATTTCGTATAACTCCCTTCGTTTCATAAGTGCCCTGTTAACTTATATTCGAACTACCGTTTTTAAAAAGATTTCCTTTGAATGGATTATGTTCAAAATTTGATAGAAACCTACAAATGTGGCATAAAATCCATATACCAAATTTCATTCGTCTTGCTCAAAGCGTTTTTCAGTTACCGTGTTCATGGCCAGACGCACATAATCCCAGAAATGCATTTTTTGGATCCAGGTAAATCTGAAACTTGTAGATTCATTAAAATCTCAAGCAAGAATTTTTGGCCAATTGCAATGTTTTTTTCTTCGTGTATGAAATCAACCATCTAATTCTCGGACCCGCCAAGAAGGCACACGGATTTAAACCATGAAACTGAATGACCGGACCACAGCAACAGCAACATTGGCTGGAACTGTGGTTGAGTCCTAAGGACCATCACCGGCCACGGTGCACCCCTTCCCTAAGGAAGTACGTCCGTCATCGATGGGAGGAGTTAGATCCCCCACCTATTAGTGTACCCTCCAGGGTGGCGAGATCCAATCACCATGCCGGAAGCATCTCATCCTCATTTCGAGGTGCCCCCCGGGGGTTCTTTGTGTATGAAGGAAGCTTTGTCTCGTATACAAGAAAATGGGGGAAAAAATAATTTACAAATTCAAAATCTTACATTCGTAGATATGCAGCATTCCGCAATATAGTATAAGTTATAATATAATGCATGAATTGTATATAGTTATCAATATAATATTGATTACAGTTATTTATTATAATTATAATTGATAATTTAATTGTGAGTATCCAAATGTAAATAATTGTAAATAATCCTTTGTATTTTAAGTCCCACTTTTTCTAGCGACAGCTCTACGTATATCTTAGTCAATCGCAGTACTTTTTATTTCTGACTTAAGGAATCAGCACTCTATGTCTGATCTCAACATCATCAGATTTCAAGAAATTTTATCAAACAATTTTTCTTTTGTTCATACATCTACATCTACAGGAAACTGCTATCAATACTTTCTATCAAAATATACAAATCCTCATTTCCTTACTAGCAGTAAACAATTCCTTGTAGATATTTGGAAAATGAAAACTAGGCGTATCAGTTTTCCACTATCCAAAGAATTGAAAGCTTTCCAATTATCTGCGCTGTAGATCAGAGATCAGTACAGAGGGATTCGTTCATAAATATCCGATGCCGTCATTGGATTCGGAAGCACGGACTCACTCTTTTCCTGTGCAAGACTTCTAAATTATTCATGGCATGAATCCGGAACAGATTTATAGAAAGTAATAGGACACACTGATCCATGAATGGGTTTTCTAAAAATCGAATCTGGATAGAAAAAATTAAAGAAAAATAACAAGGAATTTATTTTGTATGCTTCTTTTCTGAATGCTTTTCATGCCACAGTTCCCTTATGTTTGTGTGTATGTATATATATATGTGTGTGTGTGTGTGTGTGTGTGTGTGTGTGTGTGTGTGTGTGTGT
>JAPMOR010040124.1:90995-103088 GCA_026543865.1 Argiope aurantia
TGTGTGTGTGTGTGTGTGTGTGTGTGTGTGTGTGTGTGTGTGTGTGTTGGCGCTCTACAGACCAGACCATTCAACCTACAGCTACCAAATTTGGCACGTGTATACCTTGGAGGCCGGGAATGAGCACCTGGGGGTTATTTTTTCGAATTTTTAACTAGAATTTTATTTATTTAAAAATTAAACGAAATTTTGGCGTGTTTCTGCTATAACTGCCGAAAATATTACCGCACAAAAAAGATTTTTACATGAAGTTAAAGATCAAAAATTTATCTTTTAAATGATACTAATGTTTTAATCTTAAAATTAAATTTCTATTTTTAATGAATTTTTAAATAAATATATTAACTATGTTTTTCAATATTTTTTTCTCGTAAAAATTAAAATTAAAATTAAGCACGTTTCGCATTCATGGGAAAAAATTAGCTTTTTTCAAAGTGTTGCCATCACATTGATTAAAGCTCCAATTAAAAATAAATTAAATCTTTTTGGAAATGAAATCTGCAAAAATATAATTTTCGGCACGTGTCTGTAGGAAATGAAACAAATATGAAATATTATTTTTTCTAAAAAATAAATCCGAGAAAAATTATTTTATGATCTTTTACATTCTCTATACAGGGTCTGCTTATTATTTAGTCCCGGACCCATTTTGATGTTTAATGACTCATAAAATAAAGAAGATATAAGCAAACTTATGGCATTTATTGATGGAATAACTCATATATTTTCCTTTTCAGGTTTGAATATTTTTACTTTTGTAAATATCGTCTGCGCGTGTTTTTAATTTCAGATAATTTCATTTTCCAGTCTAAATATCTGTACTTTTCTAAATATCGTCTGCTTATTAATTGCATTTTCTCTCTTTTGTTTTTGGCAGCTATTGAAATGTTATGTTTACTTTTGATGTGTTTGATGTAGTACTTTTGTATGTGATGTTTTATTCAAGCGGATATTAAGGAGAATGCATACACCACAAGAGAAAGCACAGATTTTATGGTGGTCATAGAGTTAATTTCCAATCAACTAAATCACTGACTTTTAAGAGTTAATTTCAAATCACTTAAACTGACTGATTTATGAAGATTTGAATATCACTATTCAATAAAAAAAGGATAATTTTAGATTTTTCATCGATCGTTTCAAAGAAAATACGCCAATCAGCGCGCATGTTTCTCAAGATTAATTGGCCTAAGATTATGAAAATGGTGAGTTTTTCTAAATTTTTAACATTTAAAACTTCATAAATAAGTCTTAGTTGATCGTGGAAAACAGAAACATTCATTCATTTATTTAAAATTTGGTGTGTCCAGAATATTTATCAGAATATGATACCTTACTGCATTAAATTTAGACTTCATAATTTTTGAAATATATTTATAAGCAGGAACAAAATATTATTATTGATTTCATTTCAATCCTTTTGAAAGCAAAACTAAAAACTGAATTTTATACTGAATCTCAGAAATTTTTGTTGAATTATTGTTTGAGATATTACATAAACTATGAAAAATATTTTGTAGTTAACATAAGACTTAAATACCGAGATATTCTGTTTGCAATACTCATATTCAATAATAATAATAATTAATAAATAACAATAAATATGATAAATAAAATAAAACGCTTGGTTTTATTAAAAAATATCTTAATATTAATTGCAATTTCGTCATTTACATTTTTAATTAAAGTTTACGTTTTACCGGAAATTGCAACAAATTAGCAAAATATATATAGTAAATTGAACGAAACGATCTAAACAATATAAGTTTGGTATGACTATCAAAATTTGAAGATTAAAAATGTTTTGTTTGAGAATCCTTTAAGAGACCAGTTACTTAAAATATTTAATTGAAAATTGTAGCGAGCGGTAATACTGGCGAACCGGCTGGTCGCCAAAGGCGGCTAGTAATAAATAAATGAATAAATAAAAACGCACAACGCTGTTTCACAAAATTGCTAAAACAATAACTTAAAAAGAAACATTGCATATGGTTTAAGTAATAAATAACCTGAAATGCGAAACTAAATAGTATAGTTTATTTTTAAAGGTTTTTTTAAGCCTCATAATATGCACCGTCTGGGGATGCAAAAGGCTTAAATCCGCTACTGTCTACAAATAAAACTCTTTGAGATAAAATTTCCACATACAGATGTGCGAAAAAAAATTGCATCACATTCTGCATTCGGTGTCTTTCACACGGTAACTACATTGCATACAACCGCCGCGAATTACTATGGATAATAGAAAGAGAAAATATTTGCGAGTAGTTCGAAAAATAAACAAAACAATTCTTTTGATTTAATTTCTCTCCGTTGTTCTTCAATGGCATTTCACATTTGATGAAATCGTTGGCAATGGTCCGTTAAATGCATTTTTAATTGGCTCAATGCCAACTATTGCTATCGGTACCAACAAAATGCATTTAAAGCGATTTTGTGAGTTTTTACTTCTGAAATAAGAATAAAACGATTGCTTTTTTGCGCATTTCTATATTTATTAAACATTCTCTTTACTCAATAAACGTTACAGAATTTGATTTTCATCATAGATGATTTTTTAGCATTATTAGAGAGACAGTTCAAGCATGATTTGTAGCAAACTATAAAGAAGCCGCTGATAAATTGAAGCAAAATTCAGCAGTGGATTTAGATATTTTACGACTCTAATCCCTGTTTTAATAAGATAAGTAATAAACTTGGGGAAAAAATAATAAAAAAATTATATTAAAAAATTAAAATTAAATCTACGATCGCAAATTTAAAGTTATCATGTGAGAACATTATTATTTTTTAAGTCATTATTTGTCTAAAATAATTAAAGTCATTCACCAGTTTAAACCGGTTTGAAACAATCTTTCTTCAAAACCACCTCACCAAAACAACATCATATTCTCACATGATAATATGGAAATAAATTATCACTGTATTTATTGAAAAGTTTTTTTTTTCAATTTCATTTAAAATGTAATTTTCTTAATCCCGTAGCGGCGCTTTTTATATATCAGGAAGATCTTTAGCCAAAATCTAAGAATAATATTAAGAAATCTCTCAAAAAAACATTTATTTCTGGGAGATAGTTGAGTATTCATCATTTCTTCATTTGACAAGTGTATTCAAAACCTCTGCCTGAATTCGATTATTTTCCAATGTGTTCTTAAGGTCAAATGTGAATGTGATTCTGAAACAAATTTGATTACAATCTTTTTATTTTTCTTTGCTTTCAGAATGATTCTTGGAACAAAATGTAATTAATTTTAAGCCCCCAAGTCGGCATCGGCACTTCTTTGTGCCAGAAATATTTTTAGTTAATTTGCAAAAAAAACAAAAAGAAATATCTATAGATAAATAATAATTAAAGCTAATACACAAAAAGAAAATTATTTCGAAAACAATTAATTCCGAATGTGCATTCATTTCTTCATTTGGCTTGAAGTCAAATGAAGAAATACAAGAATGCATATTTACGTTCTCGTTGAATTTGATTAAAGGTGGATTAACACTCGGTCAGTTATAAGACGGCCAATACGACGATGCATGTGCAGAAAAGGCTGAAAAATGCTGTTCGGTCCATAGAAAGTACTTGTCCCGACGAGACAACATGCCGCTGTAATATATTTTCTTCTCACTGCGCATGCGTATAGAATTTGGCGGTGTTTTTTTTTTTTTTTTTTTTTTTTTTTTTTTTTTGCTCAAAAAAATTGATTACTTATTATAGATAAATTCCGTCACTTTTTACTCTCTGTTTCTTCAGATTCGAGATTGTGCGTGCGTGCGCGCGCGCGCGCGAGCGTGTGTGTGTGTGTGTGTGTGTGTATTCTTTTTTTTTTTTTCCTTTTTCTTTAGTTTTCCAAATTTAGGTACGTTGACCTTTTTTTTTTTACCATGTTTCTTTGTGTAAACATCCATCATTTTAATACGATACGCAGTGGAAAAGAAAAATTCAGGGGCCCCAAAACGTCAATTTATAGCTAAGCATGGAATTCCTGAATCTGTCTGAATGAAATTGTGGCAAAGGTAAATCAGTCCCTATGTGCACATGCGTTCTCTTACTGCCTATATTATAACTGACCGACTGTAAACCCACCTTAACTCTCTTACGCGATTCAAGTAGGTAAGTATTACAAGCGAACGTTATTCTAAGACAACTCTGATCTCAACCTTTCTATATCACCTCGATTATAAGATAATTCTGAAATTAATATGTAATTCGTCCCTAAACGAAGTCGGCACTTTCATATGCAGGAACACTTTCATATGCAACCAATATCTAAAAAAATTAATAAATAAAAATAAATTATTCTAATAATAAAGAATTAATAAATAACAGTGTAATATTCAAATTAATATCGAAAAAAAATTATGTCAAAAATATTTAATTTGACTTTTACATATTCATTTGACATCCCCAATTGTAATACCAGTGTGATTTTCAGATCAAATGATCTGAGGAGTTCAATTTGTCTCATTTAATTATTTAGCTTCTTTTATAACCAATCGCTATATCTTAAGCCTAACTCTTGAATGGTTTTTATTTAACAGGAACGTTTTTAAATTAGTGTATTTTATGTTCATACAGATGGGATTTTACAATCGATTTATAACTCATTTTTAATGGGACAGAACTCTCAAATTTTCTAGTTTAGTTTAGTTATATTAACGTCCCGTTTGAAGCAACACTTGGGCTATTTTGGGACGGACCTCGTAATTTTGAACCACGGTCAGATGATGAGGACGGCACCTGAGCTGGCACCCCCCTCTCCACACCACACCAGCGGGAGGACGTTTGGTCAGGAAGGATTTAACGTGCAACAGACCCCCTTACACGACGGTTCATCGGTGGAATCGGGTCTTGAACCTGAAACCCTCCGGTTCCGAAGCCGAGACCTTACCATCAGGCCACCACGGCCTCTCAAATTTTCTAGAGATGTGTGTTTCGATAGAGATAGATAGCCTGGACAGACAGTCAAGCCTATTTACATGTTCTTTACATGCAACTTGAAGATAGAAACTGAAAACCGGTCGAATTTGGAAACCGCATTAATCCCCTAAAAAAGTATAATTATCTCATCCACTAAACAGAAGTGAAAGAATTTTTGCTTGAGTGTGATTGCATTCCATCAGGTGGCTTATATGGAAAAATGAAAAAACAAAAATAAAAGTTTAATTATCTGCTTCTTTTTTTGTCTTAAATAACAAAGAAAAGTGTAATTTGGTTCCTGAAGTTATATTATTTTAAAATACAGTGATTATTTTATAATTAATTTGCAACTTTAGAAAGTATAGTAATCGTCAAAAAATTCGTACTCGGGATGTTGACGAATCTCCACATTTTAGGCTCGAAGAACAAACACGTCTTTTGGGAAATGTCCGCCGTCTGTCTGTGAGAAAGTTAACTCTAAAACACTTTGAGTGAGTGGATGGAATTTGGTATTTTTCTTTATACCAAATTTTTGGTTTTCTGTCAAATTTTGTGCAAAATTTCTTCAGAACAGCTCTGTCTGTATATTCTTTTGAATATAATTTAACGCTGTAATTACAAAACAAAAAGAGCTAGACAGAAAAATTCGGAAAATATAACTTATATTTATTGTGTGGACATCTATTAAATTTTCAGTCAAATTCAACAAGGTTTGCTCATCTGCCTGTACTTTTAAAAATATGTAAAACGAGATCACTCAAAAATGTAATGACTTAAATACATATCAAATTTGATATGGGATTTTCTGACTAAAAATGTGGTTTTGTTTCACTTGGTTGGGGAAAAAGCGTCTAAAATACAAATTTTATTTCAGATGCAATTGCACGCCAAGGATTAATCGCCGAAACATTCGCCAACAATGACACGATAGATTCATAAAACTGCTTGATTCAAGGTTAAGGTTAATATTTCATAGCTATTGTACTCCACTGCTATGTAAGGCGTTTTCTGGGTTAACACTTTTATTTGAGAGTAAACGAGAAAGTTTTGGGGAAACCACTCAAGCTGGTGTTTTCTTTTCTTTCATTATATATGCTAGAGTGATTTGAAATAACTTCTATAAAATGTTGTATATCCAGTTGGTTTGTTTTATTGACACAAGACCAATTCTTGGCCATACTGCGCCAGTTGTGTGTCCAGATTGATGTGTATCGAAAATTCTAAATCCTCACTGAAGCTTTTAATTTCCTGATGAAATATATTAGCATCAACTAATTACAAATACTCATAAATCTTGTACGTGATTTTATATACGTGATTTTATATAAATTTATTTTTTTATATATTTATATACGTGAAAGTAACATGAAAGAAATCAGAAACATCTTATTAAAATTTTATCTACTTCAATTAAAATGCATCAAATTGCTCGAAAAATTTCATATCACCAATTTAATTTCCTGATGCCAATGGGTCAACACATGGCAAGTACTTTGGAATTTTCAATGTTTTGTTTATGAGAAAGACATTAGAAGTTGAAATATTATCTATTTAAGCAAAATTGTATCAACTTGCTCGATAAATTTTAAAACATCATTTAAATTCAAATTCCCGGACATCAACGAGCTGGATAATGTTAACGAATAGAAAATACATATTAAATCACTGGCGCTAAAACATTTCACAAAAGCAAAATCCAAACTACAAGTCACTGTTTCCCGAACTATAAAACTCGCCAAATACACCGATCCACAGAACATCGATGACACTCTTTCCGCCTACTAAATATCGTCGACATTTTATTAATTCCATTTGAAGCATCGCCGCGGCATTCTGAATTTATAATTCGCAGTCCGACTGTTATGTTGTACAAGGAAACGGAACTAACGAAATTCGCTTATTATTACGAATTGGGTACAAGCGTCCTCACTTAATGAACGAGTTCCACTTCAGAGTGCAATTTCATAATTAATACGCGTTGAACGTGTTCGCCGCAGTAAACATATCATTCCGCATAAGTAATGTCCTTTAAACAAAGGGACTTCGGAAACAAAGCACAAGTCGCATAATGCATGATTTCTACATCTGTATACGCGGTGTTCCCAACTGAGATTTGAATGCTGCCGTTATTAACTTAAGAGATAACTAAGTTGGAATTCTGTATTTATTTCTAGAGTGGAAGATGATGTTGCAGTTTGCATATTTTTGCTTGAAATACTTATTTCTAGCTTTGCGAACAGATGTTAGCGAATCCCAAGAGATAAGCGACAAATTATGTCATTCAGCTAACTGACAAAGGAATTTTTTTTAATTAAATTTTCAGAGTATTTCAACAAATGAATAAATTAGCTACAAATGTGGGTAAAACTGCATGCATATTTTTAAAATTTACTCCAAATGATAATGAATACTGCGAAATTCTAACAAAGACTAATACATATTGCAGAGACATCTGGATAAAGTCGCAGGTGTTTCAAAGATAAATTCAAACGATAATATATTCCATAAAATTTTAACATTCATTCCGAACATAATAGGATACAATTCATTCAGTTTAAAACATCTGGCATTTTATCGGGTAAAACGATGCTGAAATAACAAATGTAAATTCTAAAATTTGGAATAAAGGTTTAAGATTTTCATGTAAAATTCTACAGTAATGCTTCGACAATAAATAATAATGAGAAATCACATTTCAATTATTTTATTACCACCATTGGTGAATAAGCTGATTTTCCGAGATTAGTTGTTGTGCACAACTTCAATTAAATCGTTTGTGCTTGACTTGATTGCAATAATTTCCTGAACAAAATATCTTCAACGTGACTACATTAAAAAGTTGATTTTTTACAAAACTATGAATTATTTTAGTTACTAATCTTAATTCTCGAACAGGTTTCTTAATAAAACCATTACAATATTTGTCTCTAAGTCTATTTTTTGAGAAGTTACACAGATTTTTATATTTACATTTACATACGTTGTAATGCTATTTTGAAACTTTAGATGCTATTTTCTCAAAATCTAAATTTTAATAGAATTTTCTGATGAAAAAAACTCATAAATTAAATTCCAATTCACATTCTTTGTTCGAATTTGGTATAATAATTTCTAAATATGTTCTGCAATTTCTGAACTAAAATATAAATAATCTATTTAAAAATATTGTATAGTTGTTTTAGTGCTTCACAATGTGACAAAAAATCGAAAGATGTGTGTTATTTATCAGTTGAATCCCAGTATTTAAAGAATGGATAGAAATACAGCTTATTTTTTAGTTCAAGAACTACAAAATATACTTCTTAAGTTATCTGAAACATTTGAATCAAATCATTTGATAAACCACTAAAGTAGAAAATTTTTGCTTTATACTTCTTTTGAGTCCAAAAATAGCTTTTTCACCAGTTTTTGAAAAATATTTGCTATTTAACTCAAACATTTTGGTTACACCGATGTTTTTTCAATCTTTTGTATGCAAATAGCCAAAAATATAATTACTTAACAACGTTTTTCAAAAATTTTATCCCTAACGCAGTCACATACCTTAACATCGAACTGCTAAAAAACATCAAAGCCATACTATATGAATAGCCTTTCACATGTTTTGTTCAATAAGTGCATGAACCTTCCTAATGGATGCAAGCCCAATCAATTCATAGTGTCATTAAGGAATCTACTTTCTAATTATTCGTTCTCTTTCTTGATGCTGGAAATTCGTTTTTTTACTCCGTATTCAAACTGCGTAAATAATAAGCAGAATCTTTCTTCCGTAGTTTTCAACAATGGAAGAAAATCAAGCAATTAAATATTTAATGAAATATTTTATTAGATTTGGCTTCATTATAACAATGAAAACTATTTTACAAATTTGCAAAAAAATATTTTGTCAAAATTTAGAGGAAAATTTTCATATCAGAAAAATTGTTATCATTACAAACACAGTATTTTAGACTTTAAAATGGCTTAGAAATCACTTTTAAGAAACAATATTTTATTGACGGAAAACATCAAAATCCCAATTTTTAATTAACTAAAAATTCTTTTAAAAAATCATTGTGAGATTCTCCCTCTTAATAAGTTGTATTTATATTCAGTTTTTAAATATATGTGTTTAATTTCAGAAATTTTGTTTTCATCAGTATGAGTTTTTAAATATAGGGGTTCGATTGTAAAATAACATGATTCTTTTTTAATTTTTTCGCATTTAAATAAATATGAAATATTTTTAAATGAATAGATTGTTTCTCCTTTAATTTTGAAACAACAGAATATATTGTGAATTTATCATAACAAATTAGAATTTAAAAAATATGCATTATGATTTCATTTATGAAGTTCCTCGTAAAAAGATTTTACCAAAATTAGTAGTTTGAGAAAATCGCATTTAAAAAGGAAAAAATGTATTTAAACGTCGGTTATTTAAATATACCAAGCTGGAGGAATCTTCCCCAAACTTTCTCGCATATTATCTAAGAAATATAATTGCACATTAATAAGCGCATGACATTGACGATCAACAAATACAAGAGCCTTTATCGTGCGATCTTTCGCGATTAATCGCCGAGATACTGTTAACACATAAAAATCAGAAAAACAAGGATGTAGTTTGGGTACTTTTTTTGCGCTCTATTGAGACCAAAACCAGAATTACAATATTGTAGTCTTAAAATCATATAGTAATTTTCATATATTTGTCACTGTGTTTTTGAGTTACTTCGCTTATATGCTTATGAAAGGCATAGATTAAAAGTCGGCCACCCTCTTGACGGATTTGAATCCAAAATTGATAGGTATTTCAATTTAGATGTGTATTATGTGCACCAAATTTTATCTATCTAACTCTTGACGCTTTCTAATTGTCATGCTAATTTGTATTCACAAAGCAGGAAAGACTCACTTCTTCTATATGAATTTCGTTAAAATTTGATTTAAAAAAATCTGCACACTTGATCCAATATATAAAATTTCCTCTTTCGCTTTCGTCAAAATCACTTTCTAGATTATTGTATCCATAAACAGACATATTTCTAAAAATGTGTTTTTATCTTAAAAGAAGTCTTAATTGTGAAGATTCGTCAATATCTCGAGTTCGAATTTTGAGACGATTACAATACTTCCCTTTTCATACTTAGTATAAGAGAAAATAAAAATGAATGTGATTTCAAAAAGAATGAATGCCGAAACGAAGTTCAAGTGATTTTTATGAAGAAAACAATGTCCAGGTATTGAGAATATTATATAAAAAAATAATAGATATTTTCACCAAAAATTAACTTTCCACCATGTTTATTCTAATCTTAGTTTCTATAATGCTAGAATATTGTTATCGTTTATGCAATACATTTTCCATGAGTTACAGATACCGAACCTAATTTCTGAACTGATGTTTTCCGCTATCTTATCTTTTCTCTCTAAAGTGTTTACTATCAAATTCGTTTTCTTATCACAAATTCTATCATCTCTTCCTCAAGGCGTGACTACACAGATCGCATTGTGAACTAACTTCGAATTCTTTTTTTTTTTTTTTTTACATTCTCCACCCCTTTTCACTTTTTTTTTCTCGCCTAATGACGCCATCAGGCAAATTCATTCAATTTCCCCGGACCAATCGGGAAATATTGGATTTTATCCAGAACCAGTCTTCACAATGAACTCACCCATCCCTCAACCCTCCTTTAGAATTTTTCATTTCATAAGAGTTTTCTTTTTAAGGGGGGGTGGGCGGTGGTGGGGAAAGGATTTCCTTTTCAAATGAGCTTCGATCATGCGAACACATTTTCCATCTAATGAAGAATTTTCTTGCTAAATCGCAATGATTTGGAATTCGTACTTTGTTAGGTACTAACCGCCTTTGATGACCAAAATATTGGATATCCTGGCTATTGAACTGTTAATAAAGAAGACATTTATCTAAAACTTTACATTGTTATTTGGTGAAATTGAAATATATGAATTTAATAACGCTTAGCCTAATACAAGTAATTGTGCATATTTATTAAAAAGTATTTAGATTACGGAATAAAAACGGAAGTGAAAATCCTTATTAAGAGTTAAGAATCCTTACTTAAAGCATAGAAAGCAAATTTTTATCTTATTTAACAGTTTCAAAAGTAACAGATTAAATGGTTAAGAAATCGTTAAGAAAATAATTTTTTAAGATAGTGTAAATCATTTTTAGGAAATAATATATTTGTAAAGTATAGCTGAAAACATCAAAAACTTAACTTGCTTAATTTTTAATTAATTTATACTTTGATTAATTTATGGACTTTGAAAGGTTTATAAAACACATGTATCAAATTTCATTAAAATTTAACAAGTACTTAAGATTTATTTATAAGCATTCATTTATATATATATATATATATATATTGTTACGAAATTTCCGGGTTCGTTTGGATAGTGGAAGTTATATGGTATGGACAACGCTCAATCAGCAGGCGGCAGTAGAAAAAGAAACAACGACGTTTATTTACACGAAGACACACAGGACAGGACAAAAACGACAACTATATACAACATAGAAGACGATTATCTTCAGCCGAGACGTGCAGCATACAACAAGACTCTACTGCAGACAGTAGCGCACAGCTTAGTTCAGCACTAGCTTGACTCCGTCGCTGCTCTGCTAATCCCTGGAAGACCAGTTCTTCACCGTCAATTCCGACTACTACTCTCTGTCGCTTCCGACTACTCCGCTCTGTCGATTCCGACTGCGACTACTGCGTCGATTCCCACTACTCCGCTCGATCGATTCCGATTGCGACTACTCATCTTCGACTACCCTGCTCTGGCAGCTGCAGACCCTTTTATAGGTCTCAGGAGGCGGGGCTAGAAGCCTCTCAACCAATCAGGAACGTTCGAGGCGTATCTCGGTTCCTAATGGACAGATCGGGAAAATTCTCGATGTTTCGGGTATAATCGATTTTGGCGCCGAAGTCGCCAAATTCATCGCCAAGTCGCCAAATGGTCGCCAAGTTTGTCGCCAAGCTCTGGGACTTCCGACGCGACACCCGGACTCCGTCCAATACAGATAACTGTAAAACAATCTTTCTGATGATGGAACCAACTATGCTGGGAAGCAGAACTGCAGGTTTGTAACAATATATATATATATATAGTAACCAATCTAAAGTAAGAAATAGTTTGAAAACGAAACTAAAATGAAAACGAAA
>JAPMOR010040124.1:108088-120367 GCA_026543865.1 Argiope aurantia
TTTTTTCTGTGAAGGAATACAGACAAGATAGTCTGGTAATGATTCCTCATGACCCGAAAATCCCCTAAAATTAGGCCCAAGAGATATACCACTGTAACAGAAAGGAAAATACAAAACAATAAATTAGAAGAATACATCCACTAGTAAGCAAAAAACATATATATATAGTGTCTATTCTCCACACCTGCCCCTATATGGTACTTTGAGACGAAGCATTTGTATAGCTCCCATGATGCCTTTTAATTAGTAAGTATATCCCTGTGATATCCCGGCTAGTCAACTTGACACAATGTGATATTTTATTCTTCCCTGTTAAGTATGTGTGAGTAATTGGGTGTTTTGTGTGTCTTGTGATGCAGAATCTAGAAGAAATCTCAATAAAGTGTGATTCCCAAACGCCGGTTTTTCGTCTGTACAACACCATGAGTCTGTCTTCACTACAAGCTATTAACCGCATGCCGATGTTTCATTATGAAATCCTCGTCAAAGATGACACGATAGATTCAGAAGTTCACACCAATAGTTAATATGTATTTTTTTTTTTTTTTTTTGACAATTCCATGCAAGGCGTTGTATGGGATAAATCTTTTATTAGAAAGTATGCGAGAAAGTTTTGGTGAGACCACCTCCACTGATGTTTATAATGGTTACTATAAACATCGGAAAAAATGAGATGAATTTTTTTAATGATTGATATAATCTTTAAAAAATGTGACTTCCTGGTTTAAGTGAATCTTAACGTTTCAGACCTCCAGAATCCAAAAAAATATGATTTCTGCCTCTGTTTGTGAACGCAACCCCAAAACAAAAGGACTTTGATCAATAAATTTCGATATGTGATCTCAAAATATACCTTATCTATAGTCCAATATTAGAATTTTAATGATTTGTCAATGGTAAGTTTGTCTTTTTTTTTTATACTTTCATATACATAATATAACTCAAAAATGGACTGAAATTTGGTGTGTAAAATATGGCATTAGCAAAATTTAGCATCTGTCTTATATTTAATACATACTCCATCAATCGTTTGACTGTTTTTATATATTTACCTTTCGTGCTATCTAATTCTTCTTAAGCGAATACGAACATCGAAAATTCATCATATGAAATTTAATATAAAGGAAATTGGCGTACCATCTAGACAATACTATTGTAAATCCGTAGATATGATTATTTTGTTTACCTCCATAGAGTTCGTCAATATCCAATCGATACTGCTTCGTTCAGTGGTGGCAGGGTGATTGGTTGTACACAAGAAAAAGAAAAGCTCGACAATCCCAGCAACTACACCTATTTCAAAAAGTTTTATTTCATTTGAAAGTCCATGGCCTCTTGAGATGTTATTATAGCAGGATGTCTACCAACATCTTTCTTTTTGAGGAAAAAAAAAATCCGATGCTGTTTATGTTCTATAGCTAAATCACATGACAAAGTTCCCCAACCCCAACACACTCCTTATTCGATTTCGAATATTCGTGTTTCTCATGAAAGCTTTTATCTTAGATACATAATCGATAATCGTCTGATACCTATAGTTCTCCGATTTCGAGAGAATTCAAAAACACACCACTCCACTGTGTATTCTATATGAAGAAGAACCTATCCACAAAACTTCAACCAGAGCTATTGTATCGATAACTGATTCAGAAAATATTTGTTTCGTACATCAATGGTCATGGTCTTCTTTTTCTAAAAAACTTCCTTCTAAAATAAAATTTTGACACGGCACACAACCTCAACAACTAGAATAATTTTGCTAATTTCCGCCGCAAGCTTGGCAATTTCATCACACTGAAGAATAGGTAACCAATTTGGATATTTCATCATCATGATGAAACTTATATTATTGTAACTACGCTTTAATTATGATTTTGTTGCATTAAGATGTATTTCGTGAAATCTGACTGACATAATCATCTTATTGATGACAACGTCGACGATTACATAATGATATTAATTTGTAATCGATGGATTTTGATGAAATGAATATTATAAAAACAAAAGAATGTGTTCTTTGAAACTATCACTGCATAATCATCACAGGGCATTCTGATATCTCTGCTTTCAAAGTGACAAAAGTAATTGTTATGAAAAATGGCAAATTTGTTCCAGTTGTTAAATTTATTTACTTTGCCGAAATATTACTTACGAATATCTCGTGAAAATGGAAGATAAGGAGGTCGGTGTCCCTTTTTGGCATATCAAGAGAGTGACGGATGTCGTAAGAAATAAAAGTTGGAAAAATCAGTATACTAGATATTTTAAATTAATAGTTTTGACTGGTGAAGTCTATCAATATTTTTCCCCACAAAGAATTTATAACAAATAAATATTTTTGAAATTTCTCTCGGAAATGGAAATAATTGAGAAAAGGACACCATTGATTTGATATGTAGTTCATATGGTCTTCAAATGATCGTTGAAGGTATTAATTTCCTATGAAAAATAAACTGGCGAAATCAGTTTAGGGTTTGTGGCTAAGGTATTGGCTTCGTTTGGTTTTGCTGTTTCAAATAATAGATGATTTGCAAATAACTAATTGTCAATGACAGCTAGTTAAATTTATGATTTTAATCTTCACCATTTTCAATATTTTTAGAAGTAATATGGTTTTCTCTTTGTTTTTTTTTTGTTGTTGTTGTTGCTGTTTTATTTTATTTGCTTATTACAAAAGTTTTGAAAAAATATATATTTTCTTACTTATTTAATTGCTCTTAATTTCTTTCTGTATATAATTTTTAATGTTTTCAAGATAAAAAAAATTATTAATCGTATAAGAAATTCGAAGGAAGCCAATTCGTATTTTTAAAACATAAAGATTTAAATGTAATTTTCCTTGTTGTAGTGAAGTTCTTAATTATTTGGGGGAGGGGAATGGTCTGAAAATTCTTCAATAGAACGAGATCTATTGAAACGTGCTGCCATCTAGCATCTCTTAGCGACATAAATTGATTTCCATCATAAAGGCCTATTTTTCGTTTCTTTACGAAAGACTAGATGGCGCCACAATACGTTTCCTTCATTTATTAATTTCAAAATAAATACTTTTCTTTATTAAAAATTAACAGGACACAAATAATTTTTTTTTAATTTATTTAAAAGAAATTTTTTAAATGTAAATATTTTTGCCATTCATTTCGATTTTGCATTAAATTTATTAATTACATTTTTTACTCTTTTTGTCGAACAAATAACAGCAGCGAAGAAATTGGCTGTACTAGTCATTGTAATTTTATTTCCTGCATTTATTTAAAAATTTGCTAAAATTTTTAAAAATATTTTTAAGTACATTTTAAAACCATTTATTTCTTTTCGTTAGTTTCTTTTTATATATATATAAATACATCTCAATGGTTGATTTAAGCAATTTGAGATTTATAAAAAATGTGCATTTTAAACTACCGTTTAATAAACTGGCCAATTAAAAAAATCGTTTTCATGAAATTTGATGATTTTTAATATTGTTTTTGGCACAGTTTTCAACAAAAGATTTAATTGTTGAAATGAAATTCCAAACCGTTTTCATTGTTTCATTAAATATTTAAAAGCATGATTTTTTCTTTCATTGTCTGTTTATGTTGCAGTGACGATGTTCACTCAAAAGTGTACGTGTAAACTTAAAATAATGAAAAGTACTGTTCCAAAACGTACTTAGAATGTTTTCAAATCTTAAAAGCTCGAGAAATAATTGTATCAATATAAAATCACTAAATATATCACTAAAATTTTCGAACTAAATTTTACTGTGGTGTAAAAAGCAAAAAAAAAAAAAGAGTACTCTTATAATGTTTTACTAGTTTTACAAAAATAGCATGTTCTGATATTTAGTGACAAGAAAGGTAAAGACAACACATTCTCAGCTTTTTTTTCCTTAATTAAATTCGAAAAAAGCTTGAAAACTTCTGTTCAAAATTTATGAAGATGTTTTCCTGGTAATATATTAATAAATCCAAAACTTTTTCGAATCATATATAAAAGAGATAAAAAATATTAAATCTCTATTAATAATAGCGGAGATTTTAAGTGTTTGTTGGTGTTCTGCACGTTAAACCGCAGGGGCTAAAGTTGGAGGTCAAATATATTTAGGAGAGTGAAAGTATGGGTATTTTTTTTAATTTAACTTCTAATTTTAATTAATTAAAACTAAGCTTGATTCTGGAGTTTTCCGTAATACAAAAATACTGTAACACAAAAATGATTTTTTAAAATCATTTTAAAGTTTTAAAAGTGTATCTTCATTATACTGTCAATCTACTTATCGCAAAAAAAAAAAATTTTTTTTACTATTTTGACATTTTTTATGAATAAATTTTGCAAGCTTTTCATCAATAACTTTAACTAATTTAATTAATTTCAAATTTCTTTTTAATTCATCAAATATTTAATGGTGTAATATCCTCCCATTGTCTCCCCTTAGGAGAAAAGATCCTGCTTTTTATTCGCGCATGTCTACTCATAATAATAAATGAAAGGTAATAATAAAAGAAATTATAAAGGTAGTAACGTGAATTATAATACAACTATGAAGTTTCACAGGATTTAATGTCAAAAAGATTAATTAAAGCATTGCATAATTAGTTCTTCGGAACATAGAATATAAAGAAGATTTTTTTTTTTTTTTTTTTTTTTTGTCTGACAAGACAAATCATATTATAAGAGATTTCGTAACAAAAATACAAGAAATATTTTCTCTTAATTTTGCTTATCAGAATGAAATTACCTTTACTTATAGTTATATATGTCTTCTCTTATAGTATAGATATAAATAATAATATAAAGCAATAATAATATAAAGCAATAATAATATAAAGCATATAGTAATAATATAAAGCAATGTACTTATGTGCGTGTCTCTAAACGGACCTAAACCTTCTGATCTAAAGCTATTATATCTGGCACAAATATATCTGAAGGATGGAAATCTACAGCTTGAAACAGATTTATTTAAAATGTTAAAAAAGAATATTAATTAATTGAAAACCAAGCGATATTTTGGCATTTTTTCTATTGACTGCTCAAAATATTTTTTAAATAAAGTTATTGTTTTACAGTTTAAAAATTCGAAAAAAATTGTGTCCTTAAAAATATTAATCTAATTCTTATGCAATTTTCCCTTGTATTTTCACAATTTTAAAAAAAAAATTTGTATTATTTTTATCAACAGTTTTCATTATAGCAAAAAAAAAAATCGAATCGTTATTACAGTTTTCTCAAATATTTAATTGCAAATTTTCTTGCATTCATAACTAAAGAAATTTCAAATAAATTCCATATAAACTTTCAAGACGAAAATATGTCGGGTCATTATATTATTCTGCTTTGCTTACTAATGCGTCATCAAGTGGTGAATTGTAAGAAACCATAGTTTCCATGAAAAATTCCTGTAAGCAGTATTGCCAATGAATTCATTCAGGTAAAAAGGGAAAATAAAAACTAAATTTGTTATCATTTATTCCAGATTTAGAACAATTCTCTCCACGAATTCGAGTTAAAAACATAAAAACGAAAAGATAAGTTCTACTGCATTTAGAATTTTATTTTATTCATTTTGAAGATAAATTTTCAGAATGGATAACAAAATATTGCATATTGCATATTCCATTTTGATAGTTTTTAAAAGTGGATAAAGAAAATTAATTCTTTAATTTATTTCTTTTTAATAGCAAATGCCTCACTTAAAAATATTTCGTATAATTTCTCAAAATAAATGGTTTAAAAGAAATTCAATTTACCAATTTTTGTCATCATCTTAATTTCTTTCTTTATAATGGCAACAAAACACATTTGACATTTTCATTTAACGATCGACGGCTTATCGATAAAATATGATAATCTTAACACCTAGGAAAAAGTAAATAATGAAATATGCGGAACAACTATCGATTTTGGAAAAGTTCGTATGCATATTTAATTATGTGAAGCACAATATAAACGAAAATGACGATAAAAATAAGAAAGTTTCTGCAAGAGATTTCCCACCAAGTCATCATAAAAAATGCAAGACACACACATACTAAAATCAAAACTCTGGACATCATAGATAAAAATCTTTATTTGTTTCTATTTAAAAAGAGTGCGTTGTCATGGAAACGACAAGCTCTATCAAGTCGGGAAGACGAGATCTAAGGACGCGCTTCAAAGGCTAAGGAACCCATTGTTTCCTCTTAACAACGAACCATCGTCGCCAAATCGGCGACCGACTGTCTGAAATTTTCTATATATTCCTACTTAGCATTGGCGAAGCGAGATTGATCCAGGTGCTGTTCTTCGATATTGGCGCGAAAACAAGTCATTTTTGTTTTTATTTCAGGCTTTTGAAGACAAAAAATTAACACCGTTTACAGTCGCTACGCCAGTGCTATTTAGCAAACATATATATACACTTATTTCTGGTTTATACAAGGTGTGATCAATTTTTTTTGAAGATTACTAAATAGGTTAATTAATTATTCCCACTCATCAGTTATTTATTTGTTAATTACCATTTGGCCCTAACTCAAATAATTATTAATCAATTGTTATTATTCCTCAAATTAAGTTTTAATTCAAATTTTCGCAAAATTTAAGTTTAGAGTCATAAAGTTCATCGCTTTTACCAGACGTAAGATTCAAATTACGCTCTGACATTGCAGATAAACTACATTAAATTTAGATTTTTCGTAAGTTTTATAATCTAATCATCTGCAAAAGATAAAAATGCTTCTATTACTCTCAACAAATGAACAGATAATTTCTTTTGTCTATTCGTAATCCCTCAATGCTATGACCACTCATAAGTGAAAACGGTCAGAATTGGCATGTCGTGGAGCTCAAGATTGAATTTCGAATTTGACCTAATTTTTTCACTCCGTTTCCATCGCGTTATTTGGAATGAGAAAATCAAGAGAAAAGTGCTTCTGTGTTTATTTTAATATAAATAACAGTATATGGCAGATTTCATAAACTGATTTAATTATTAGTGCTCAGAAAATTATTAGTATACACAGGAATACTGTAAAATATTACATGTGAAATTTTTGATGCAATTTTTGATGCAAACTATAACGAACTTAACAAAGAACTTCTGTTATAGAAATAGAAAGGATTTCTATTTCTATTCTATACGAAAAAACTCTTGAAATATGCGAACTTGGGCTTTTTGAAAAATTAGTGCCATCAAGTTTTAAACTACAGTTTTTCATAATGATGTCAAATTAAGTTATCTAAAAAAAATAGAAGTGCTTTCGATATTGGAAGTGGACGAATCGAAATATTTAGATAATTAAAATTGCAAATTTAGCCTATTATTGAAAAGAAAACTTGATTTTTTTTAAAAAAAATCTACAACGTGAATACTCAAGAAATCCAATCTGCAGCATTCAAATATTCCTGGACGTACCGTCAAAATTTGATGATATCTTTGTACTAATTACAAAATCGATATTCCACTTAAAGCTTTCGATATTCTACTATTAAGTAGATTGATTTTTTACCTCAAAACGGTAAAAGTTGGAGTCTAAAGAGTATCGATTCTTGTATTCTATATTTTAAAAAAAAGTTGTTTCGTTTCATGGGGCTTCCAGATGGATTACAATAGCACTCAACTAATCAGTTAACAATAGTTTAAATCAGTTTAATAGTTTAGTTAATAACTGATATTTAAATATCAATTATTTTTAAAAAACATCTGGAAAATTGGCAACACGTTATAAAACCCACATTTGCATGCTACTTCTGCAATGCATATTTTGATTGATATAGTTATCAATGGCAAATTTCCAACTAGGCAGTCTAGGCAGCTGCCTAGGGCAGCAGAACTACTAAATATTGTTATTAGCCTAGTTTTCAAATAAATAATTTATTTGAAAGTATAAGTTGTCGAATTATAAAATATTAGAAAAATGTTAATACTTTGTCAAACATAATTGATTGTTTCCTATCTGTTTCTTGCATAAGTTTGTTATTAAAGTATTTATAAATATCGAATATCTGTTTGTGTATTTATGATTTTCACAAATCATTAAAAATAAACCTACAATAAGTTATAAGTATGTTGATTAAGTTTAAAATGTGTTAAACTATGAAAATAAATTAACCAATTTATTATAAAAGAAGCTACACAACACGGACTGCCTATATTGAATGTCTAAATCTATCAGAGATAATTATTATAAATCTTCTGAAACTTCTGCTTTCATCAATAAATACTTTTTGAACAAAATATGTAAAACAAAATGAAGGATTCTACTAAAATCAATTAATCTTCAAAATTCTTTGATCACACCTCGTAGGTTAAACTTACATTTTGTATTGATTGTTTTTAATACTTGAACTATTATAAATTTATATTTAGATAAATCGGTGGATAATAAATTTCTTGAGGTAACTTTGGCATAAAGAGAAACTAAATAATCTAATACACGAACAGTTTTGTTACATCTCAACATAACAGACATATTGTATGACAAAGAAATTATTTATCTATAATTTTTTTCAGAACAGTTTATCAACAGACATTATACATCAAAATATCAATGACGAAAACAATTTAATGGATGTGCATAATCTAAAATCTTGCCATAATTTTCAAAATTTTTTGAACAGAAATATTGTATTTTCCAATGAAAAATACAGCATAGATTTTGGAAGACGAATTCCTGGATTTTTTTTCTAAAATGTTCGTAAGCATTCCGCATCATATGGAAAGATGCTACTGTTAAATAAGGTAATTAATAGCAATAATTAATATATATCTGAAAACTCTAAGGTAAAAGAAGTTAAATTGGATATATCTTGTCTTAATTAAAATTAATAAATTCTTTAAGCAAATAATATTTAATTAAATAAATAAAAATTAGTTTTACAGTCTTCTTTTTTAGAAAAACAGTAAATATTGTCTACAAAATTAGATATAACAATAATAATACACAAAAAGAATACAGTGATACGCGGGGAATGAACACACTGATTCATTTGAGAGAATTATTGCTTCATATAAAAAAATTTTAATCTCTGCCATTACCTCCCAATATTTTCAAAGCGATATTAAAAATAATAATAATTAATACAATGTCACTATCTGGACAAAATTCTAACTTAGTATAATCGAAGAATATTTGCCTTTTCATTTGTATTGATCATTCGCATCAATAATAATAATTAACAAAAATAATATAGAACGGGACATTCTAAATTATTCTTTGGCATAAAATTCTATCTTTAACAATTAAGAAATGAACAACTGATAATTTATTATTTTTTTAAATTCTTTGTGAATCATCTGTAGGTATAAAAGTATTCAATATTTAGTTGAAATATATTATACCGTGATTAGGAAATCTTATCTGTAAGGGACGCAACTATATGTTACAAGAGTGTTTAGAATATCTGAATTTCAGTTTGGCAAATTTGTGCAGTTTAATCTGATAAATCAAGCAAATAAAATACAACTTTTTTTTTTTTTTTGCAACAAAGCATATGCTATAAAAAGCTAAACAGGACATCTGAAGCTCTATTTAATCATTGTATCTGCTAAGGCAAGCAAAAAAAAGAGCTCACTTTTTTTTTTTTTTTGCAACAAAGCATATGCTATAAAAAGCTAAACAGGACATCTGAAGTTCTGTTCAATTATTGTATTTGCTAAGGCAAGCAAATGAAAATGCTCACTTCTTTTAAACTAAGCATATGCTATAAAAAGTTAAGTAGAACATCTGAAATTCCATTAAATCATTGTATCTGCTAAATCAAGCAAATAAAAATGCTCACTTTTTTTGCAACTAAGCATATGCTATAAAAAATAAGTAGACCTTTTAAAGTTCTGTTTAATCAGTGTACCTGCTAACGAGCTCATAAAAAGTGTTAACGTGCTAAATTTTTTGTTATTAACATATGTTACAAAGAGTTGTATAAAAATTCGAAAATTCAATTTGGTACTTTGGTTCTGTTTAATCATCGTATCTGGTAAGAGAAGCAAATGAAAATACTCGCTTTTTGCAGCTATTCATACGCTACAAAGAACTATGTAGATCTGAAATTCAGTTTGTAGCTGAAGCTGAAATCTGCCCATCAAAAACTCTTCTAAACTACAATATGTTTCTAGAGACACAGCTTATTTAGATGATGCTGCACTGAAACATATACTACACAAAATATCATCAAAATTATTGCTCAGAATATTTGTATAGATGAAGAATTGGGGGGAAATTAGTTTTAAAAAACATAGAGCCCTTATTAAAGAAAGCATTTGGCGCAATCAAAATTTAATGTTATATTAAATTCGATGTTGTTTATAAATCTGCTTCTGCCCATTCGTTGTCATTAAAATATCATGGCAAGATTTTAGGGTACATTCCATTATATACATATGACTTTCACATAATACAGTATCCACAACAAAAAAATATATCCACAATAACAGTACAAATCTAAACTATAACACATTTCAGACATTCATATAGTAGATATTTAAGACAACCACAACGATTATTCGCTTACGATACAATGGCATATATATCAACACATTGTATATGGGCTCGGTAAATGGACTACACATTTTCTGCTATGGAAAAATCAAGAATATTACAGTTATTATGATGATGATTTTATGTGACTTTTACTGGTAACTCCCACTCTCGTTTACAGTGTAAATGCTAAGGAATTTTATAAGTAAATTCCCTTCTTTAGATGCAATAATTTATAAGTAAAATCCCTTATGAAGGGTACAAACACTGTGCGCAAGAAATGGGAATTATCACCAAATATCTATCGAAAATTATCATTAAGATTCTTGGAAACAATACGATGACCACAACGAAGATTCTTTCACATGTACAAACATGTTAACAAATTATCCATAAATACAAACCGTATGCAAAATTTGAACAATTCAAGAATTTTGCATTTGATATAATGACTGTTCTCGACTGGCATTTACTGGTGATTCTTAGTTCTAGAATGCATTGTCTAAGACATTTAGTTATGGAACTTTGAAGACAATTTATGTCCACAGCAAATATTCTTTTATAACGGCACAGAACTGAACTCATTATATCTAGGAATGTGAATCTCATGGATGATAAGAATGAATCAATAATTTTGCAGTTCTAATAAATCAATATTACCGATTATCACTTGATGGTAATTCTTACATATAATATATTAAAAATACTCATTTATAAGACTTTTAGGGAATCAATTTTCATCAAAATTCAGACGCCTAAATATAAGACTTGGATATTAAGTTATATATATTGTATGATTCATTAATCAAAAGACCATTCGAAAAAGACAATCTTTTACATAACATTAAACAAATGATACAAAACATGTAGGACAGAGATATTTAATTATTGCTTAATATTGTAATACTTTAAGGCAATTGAATCTTACTTCGATTGATGTATGGCTAAAAGCTTTCCTGCAAAACATAAAAAATAATCTTCAGTTTTTATTTTCTGCTTTTATCACAACTGACACAAAATATTATCAATTTTTATATAATCTAAAAATTATGTAAACTCGGCTTCTTTTAGAATTATTCCATTAACCAACTCTGTATTGGACAACAATCTAAAGCAAATGAGCTCTAAACCATATTCGCTACATACCGAATGTAAGTACATTACGAAATTCAATTGTGACATAAAGACTATGTCTTGAGTAATACAGCAAAACATGGAAAAAAATACACAAAATACACATTTGTTTCAATCATGGACAAGATAATTCCATTGCTTTTTTCTTAATAATCATATAAACCATGACTCGTATCATTATCAAGATATTGTAATCAATTAAGTGCATCTTTCAATTTTCAGCATGGTATTTGACGTTCATTTATTTCATTTCTCAAACAATGGAGTCAATTCTTGCTCTTGTGATATATGTCAAGAGCGCTGCATCAATTTAATTTGGAATCTACAGCTCAAATAACACAAAGAAAATCATAAATTAAAGCCAGGGCAAATGGGAAAATAAAAGATTATGATGCCCCAACTCGTTAATTTCAGTTTTGTTATATTCGTTATGAGTTAATTTTAATTTTGTTATATTTGTCATGAATTAATTTAAATTTTGTCATATTCATTACAAGATCACTTTTATTGATTTTTTTGTTACATTAAAGTATCTTTTTCAATCAAAACAATCAAAGTAATTTTGTTATCTTTATCATCAGGTCAGTTTCGTTAATTTTAGTTTTTCTATATTCGCCATGAATGAATTTTTAATCTTGTTATATTCGTGATGAGAACAGTTTCGTTAATTTTATTTTTGTTGTATTAAAGTATCTTTTTCAAT
>JAPMOR010040124.1:120377-182015 GCA_026543865.1 Argiope aurantia
CATGCGCAGTTATGCTTGCTATAAAATTCAAACTCCAAGAAAAATTACACTCTTTTAATTCCTATTAAGACGGGGGAAAGGAAATACTAAACTCAGTGACACGATAGTCCCATGTGGGCCAATGCCTACAGTGCTAAAATCTGCTTTCTTGACCTGGGGTGCGAGGCATATGCCTAAAGCGGAATCCCCAGTGCTTAGTTCCCAAGTATGCTTGGTCCTCAATTTACCGACCCACTGAAGAAATAAAAGGCTGAGTCGACCTCGCCCAGCCCGAGAATCGAACCTAGGGTCTGTGCATCGGGAGCGCGAAGCCACTACGTCACCAAGCTTCGGGAAAGGAAACAGAAAAAATAACATTGTAATATCCATTGGTTTAAAATAATTGCACTTAAATGGTACATTTGTCAAGGAATTGTATACCAAAACTGAATTGACTCCATTGATTCTTTTTTCAGAGTGTATGAACAAAATTAACTTTTCATGATTCATATATTTTGAAAACAAGGTCCCCCTCCAAGAAATTTTCTGTGCTTAGTTCTTGAAATATTATTACAAAAAAAATCGTTATTTAAAGAGTAATGATGATTGGCTAACAGAAAGCATTTATTTATTAAGTTTGATAATCCTTTATCGATTTCAAGAACTCATAGATGTTTCAGTTTTTCAAGTGTGCCATTTATTATCAAAAATAAAAAAATGGCTATATTCAGCTATTTTATTAAGGAGTCGTATCTTTTTAACTATCGATTAAATTTCTTAAATTTTTAATTAAAATATGGTTTGAGTAATTACATTTTAACAATTGATTAACCATCTGAATGCCAAGCGCGTAATCGCTTTATTCCTGTTCAATGTAAGCAAATCCAATAAAGTGAAAATTAAGGCACGCTGAAATTTTGCTAGCATATGTCTTTCTTATTATTGATGATATACGTTGAAGTAGAAAAAAAAAAAAAGGGGGATCCAATACATAATTATTTAGTTTGGATATCTTATCATCAATTGCAAAATTCAGAAATAAATTGATGATTATAGAAATTTACAAATTTACCCATATTTTTAAACAGATTTTAAAACAAATAATATGTAAAATGAAGATAAATATCAATTTGTTTATAAATAATATATAATAAGCTTATATACTGTGTAATAATGTATAACATACATTAGTGTTAACTATTTATTTCATAAAATGTAATGTAGTCAATAACAATTATGTTGTATATATTAAATATGTATAATTAATAATTATTTTAATTTTAAATGAAATCATACAGATAAGTTTGCCAAAGAAAAAGGATTTCAATTTTTTAATAATTTTTCTTTAAATTTATTTTCTTCCCATACTTGCAAAATTTTGTAATATTTTTTTTCTTTCAATTTATTTCCTAATGTTCTACAATTACGAAAGTTCATATACTTGCGTCCTTCAATAACAAATACACTATTTTGAGAATTTCAGAATTTTATTTTTAGTCCATAGGTTAATTCATTTAAATTTTGATTCGATATGAGTAGCGCCCCTTAGTTCCGAAGATAAGAAAACTTTTTTCAACTTTTTACTGTATTTATAATTTTGGGTCATAATTTAAAGACAAAACAATAAAATACAATTTTTAAAAAACTAATTCAATTTTATAGAACATTGATAAAAAGTATGTTTTAAAAAATCTTTTTATTCGGTTTATTTTATTGTTTCATAATTCAAATTTGGCTTTTGATAACATTAATTCTCATTGGAAACAAGTCCTACAAAATGTCCTAAATTGCGCCTTACTTTGCCTTATATTAAACGTATGCCCTTTTAGAGAAAGAAAAAAAAAATTCTTTCTCTAAAATCTAATTTTTCTTTCTCTAAAAAAATAAGCGCTGACTGGTAATTCTGGATCCCCTTTTTTCAAAAAAACCTTGACATTCCAAACGGTTAAACAATCTAATATACGCATGACAAATATGGATTTGATTAGTATGAACTGATGGGTTACAATACAATACTTATAGAGCACCTAAAGACCTCTCTATTTTCAGGGGGGTTCCGGGGTTGTTTGATCCAAGTCTTTCCTCCAATGATCCGGGGTGCAGGTGCCCTTGCCTGCCCACCAGGTTTCGATGTCGGTGTACACTTTGGGTACCCGGGGTGCATGCAATAGGGCACAGAGGCGACACCAAAAGCGAGTGTGGATGAATTCCCCTGTGTTCTTCCACGCAAAGTATGAGTTGTAGAGTGTGTCGTTGGTGTTCAGCAAGTGGAGGTAACGAGCTAGATCAGCAGGGCCTGAGAAATCCTCCACGTGGATGTAGGAATGGGGTGGCGCTGCGCGGGCATAGTCTTCTGGTCGGGCTCCCATCACAATGGGTATCACATCGTGTCTGAAGAAAAAAAGAAGCACGGAAATCAATATTATGCGAGTTTTGTCTGTGTAATATAATTAGTGACTTTCGTCCATTCAACAAACAGAAGAAATAAAATTAACGGGAGTGGTCTCCAAAACATTTTCTAGCATATACTCCAATAATGGCGTTATCCCCTACTCTCAGCGCAACCATCCCCCTTCCCAGACACGACCTTCGTAATACAAGGCCTCGCAACTCCCAACTCTTTCAGCCCGTGACGTCATGAGGTTGGATGAATTCTTTAGAAAATTCTGAAGACAAGTGGTGTAAAAGGGTGCGATTAGTTACGGTAGTCGTGTCAGGTAATGTGTTATTGGCTTTGTTTAAAAGTTTTCTGATCTTTTTTTTTTCATATTAATTTTAATTTATCGTAATAAAGATGCCTAATGAGTGTCGTGTTCCCAATTGCAAAAGTAATAACACAAAAAATAACCACAATGGTCCTGTACTTTCGTTTCCAAGCGATGAAAACACTAGGAGAGCATGGAACTCTGCAATAAAACCGGACAATTTCGTGCCAACTAAATAAAGTAAGGTAAGTTTATTTTTTTTGTACAGTTTTCAGTTAAATAATTCTTTTGAGCTGCGAAACATTTAAAATTACGTATAACTTCCATTTATCTTCTGTCACTTTTGTTTGTTCTACATTTAGTTGCTTATGTTTCCAATTACTTTGGTATTGTTGGCTTGAGCTAAATAAAAAATGTATTTGTTCTATTATTACTTCTTATAGTCTTTTTTTATTTCTTCTTAATATTTAAAATGTTTTGTTTCTGTATCTTTTTGATTATACTTCATACATATTTTTTAAAATCTGACTTAGGCCTAATATTTGTTTCATATATGTAGGTCTGTGCTAAATATTTCCAAGAAAATCGGTTTTTAACAGTTACAGAAGCGTTTAATACCAGTATAGAAGAGCTTATTCAAGTACCACTAGAGTGTAAAAGGTAAATTTTTTAGAAATGTTTAATAATTATTACTAAAATCTTACAAAGTACTTAAGTGATTTATTGTTATTATGCTCATATAAAAAAAGTTTAAAATCATCTAATGAATAATAAAACTTAATTTTTAATTATATATATCATGACTATAAATTGTAGAAAATTAAATTTATATTTTGTTCTAAAATGTTATGTAAAAAAGTTAGATATAGTTGTAAAACAATATGAATTCCATGCTGATAATAGGCTTAGAAAATGTAGTTTTAATTTATCTATATATCATCAGATTATATATAAAACATTTAATATTTAAATTAATTTTAAATATTATTAGTGATACACAATCTTTAATTATAAATGAATGCAACTTTTACAAAATATCTTAAACTTTTTTTAAAAAAAAAGTAATAAAAAGTTACTGTTTTCAAATCAATTTTTCATACCTTGTAAAATTAATTGATTAACTCATGTAGAATATTGTATTACTTGAATGGTAGTATAATTACTCATTTTAGATATTCCAACATAATATTGAACTATTTATTTTGGATGAATTAATGTTTCTGTTGATTTTAAATTTTATTATTGACTTTTATCACAATTGTTTCTTTTAATATTGTAATTAATTTTTATTTGTAAGTTTGTATTTTAACTTTATTTAATATTATAATTATTTTCATTTGTCTGTGTGAAATTTATAATAAAGTTGGAAAACAAAATGTACTTTGATATAGTCTCTCTGAAAATAAAATGTTATGATTCAAATAGTGTGTGATTTTTTTTATTTGTGTTTTCTTTTACTGTTTCTGCTGATTGAACTGAAATTAATTATAAATGCATTGAAATGTGAAATCAGATATAATAAAGCTAGTTTATTAAATTGTATGAATTACTTATATATTAAATGAAAACAATTCTTAATGTGAAAAAACAAGTTGTGAAAGTAATTCTTTTTTATCAACAGAATTAGTTGGTGTAAATTTTAAATTTTATATTAAATACATTAATATTTTATTTGAAAGTTCATAAGTAATTTGAGGAGTAAACAATTATATGTTAACTTATAAAATACATGTATTACTTGTCACTACAATAAAAAAAATCATCAAAAGCTTTAAAAAGTCTTAATGATTAATTTAATTTTAAGCTTTAAAAAATATTTTCTGGGGAAAAAATAAAACGATTTTTAACAACTTATTATAAAATAAAAAAAAAACTCCATTAAAACAAGAAAACTAACAATAATACCCCAATGTATATATCTAATAAATTTACATTGTGATTTAAATCTTCTAAAGTTTGAATGTTATTAAATGGTCAGTAAGCTATGGAGGATCTTAAGATTTTCTATCATGTCGTTTCTGTTATTCATACGGGGGAAAAAATAAATCATTTTGAATTTTATGCAAGATAAATGTTGGGAATAGTAAGTTATTTTTAAGTGATTTAAAATATACCTAAACATTAAGGAAGAAAGCGGGATTCTGCTCACAGCAGCCAATCATCCTACCCGTGTGACGTCACAGACAAGTTGTGAGGCCTTGTTTTACGGTCGTGCCCCAGACGTGGCTACAAATGCCATAAGCGCTCAGTTTTTATTTTCACAAGCACACATTTCGAAAACACACGTGAGAGTTATGTGCTGCTTAATATATTTAAGAAAACTAAAATGGTATTTTAGACCCACTTTTGACAATCGAACTGAAATGAAAATTTGACCCAGAACTGCCATTGTAAAAAACCAAGTACCAAAGTTAATTTATTTAAATTGCACGTTTTTGAATTATCAAAATTTTATGCATCAGAGGCGGTTAATTTCTGGAGAAATTTGGGTCCAAATTTGATTCAAATCTATATTTCAGATGCTAAGTCTATTCACTAAATTTCATCTATCTAGTTCATTACTTTTGTAGGGTACTTTTCCATTATATCGGCGCAAATCTCGCCAAGCAGACTTTTTGGCGACAGCACACAGTCACCGGAACAAATCACACCAAAGGTTACCAAATAAAAGGTTAACAGCGACGATATTTCGTTTGGCGTTGATCGCATCATTATTGGCGCCGGTATAATGGAAAAGTACCTTTTGTAGTTATCGAGTAAACATAATGTTTGTAGAATCGTGTACTCTGATAGCCGGAAGGCCATAATGCCTATGAATGTATTTCGTTCAAACTTTGATAGAAATATACAAATTTCAAATTGAGATCATATGCTACATTTTTTCCATCCAGCTAAAAATATTTTTGAGTTATCAATTCACTGAAATACAGCCGTAATTCCAAAAATGAACGGTTGTCTAAAACGTGGCGATTTATCAAAACTCCGAAGTTGAATTTTTTTGAGATTACAATATTTTTTTTTCTTAGTATACGAGAATACGAAAAAATACAAAGAGCAAGTTATTGCCTCTTAAAAATGTATCAGTAACATTCTAGTTCTTCATTTCTAAATCAAAATATTATATTTTTATTACGGAAAGACGTCCTAATCATATCTGTACATCAAAAATAATAAGTATCATTTTATCTAAGTTATTGTGCCTGACATTGTTTTATAACACACTGGAATATCTCTCTTCTCATAAATTTTTGTTTAAGAGATTAGACATGGATTGAGTGCATTTCTAAAGTCTAACTTTTGTAACGTAATTAAAAATAAAAGGTAAATATTCCAAGTTTCGATATCGATTCTAATCTATATCTCAAGTTTAGATTGTAAATCCTTAAGAAAATTTTCTCGAAAAGAGTTCCTTTGAAATTTGGTAGAGATGATGTACTTTCCAGAGATAAACGTCGAACTTTTCTACTTGTAATCCATGTTAATATTAATCTTTTATGACTTATCTTTACAAGTTCACCATACATTCATAACACAGTTGCATCTGTGGAGGTAAAAATGATACAGATCACAACGTTACTGTCTGACATAATAAAAATCTGTTCTTTAAGCAAGCCGGTGTAAGACCTATATCAAGAATTGGACAAAATAAAATATCTAAGCAAGAATAATGAAGGTTGCGAAGTTTCTGCATGAACAAAGGGTATTATATAATTACTGACTTAGACTAACTTTAAGTGCCAGCAATAGTTTCTAAACTTTTCGTTGTAAACTTTTACTTATTTTTTCCACTTCTATTCTAGATTTTGCTTAGCACTGTGAGAGTACTATTTAATCATATCCTGATCAAATCTCGGGATGGCATAGCCATAATAATAATTAATATTCCTACCGACAATGAAACAAATATATTCATTCATTAATGCATTTAAACGCAGATGGGAAAAAACGATCATCAGAAGAAATTTTAACGTTTCCAACTTACGCTAAGCCATTAATGAAGAACTTCTCTGTTATATAATCCTTGCAATTAGAATTTTCAAAAGCCAGATAGAATTTATATTCCCTGTTAAGCATGTTGAAGCATCGGCTGGCACTGGCTCTGGGGCACGTGCGGACGCCGCCGCATTTTCCGAAGATGTCCACCTGTATGTATTTCGAGAGCTCCCGGGCATATTGCAACCTCCTGTTACGAGCTGCGCAGTTAGAAACGAACCAAGCCACTTTCCCAGTTTTGCCGTAAGCGTAGTTTCGAAGTGGAGCGTTTATCCGGGGTGGGACGTCTGGGTAGGGTACCCATTTCTCATAGGGCGCGACAATGTCAGAGTCATGTCTGTAGGATGCAGTCCAGTTGAAAAATCCAGCAGCGTGTGTGAAAGATTGCGTATGAAGTGGACATTCCAGAAGAAACAATAGCCATATCTAAAAAATAATAGAAATATTTAATAAATAGAGAGTAATATAATGAAATGTTATTATATTTAAAGCAGCTGTTAAACCTAATAATAAAAGGGAGTGCAAAATTTTCTCTATATTAGAAAAAATTAGCGGGAAGTAACAGTTAATAAAAAACTGTTTTTTAAAACATTTCAAATTTTCTCTTTTTTTTTTTTGTGATATTAATTTATTTAACGTGTAATTTTCTTTTGAGTTTTGGTAAATTTGCTAAATTAATATTTCTACCAAATTTTCACCAATAGATTTCATTGTTGCACGGAAGTCTCCGTTTCAATTTTCAACAATACATTTTATCACTTGATTTTCTTCCATTATTCAAATTTAAAAAAGAAAGATTCTGCTCTTTATCTGTTCTGTTTATATGAGTAATCAAAAGGTGAAATTACATTATAGCAAAGGACAATGTAAGGACAGCAAGTTGAAATAGATGACCCGGATACTTAGGTTTTTGTCATTATAATGTCATGGTACAAAAATCCATTGGGAAATCTCACATATACAAATACAGAGAAGCTACTACAGAAAGAGAGTCATTAAAATAACATGGTTTAATGACTCTCAGTTTAATGACTAAACAGTTTAATGACAAGGATATCTGTACCATGAAGATTCGTTAAACTCTTGATCTCGAATTTTTTGGCGACTACCAATATTTCTTCTTTCGAAATTTCGTATAAAGAAAGAACGATATATTATTCTTTTTCGCACTCGCAAATGTCTAAAATGTGGAGATTCAATACAATTATATATCTCTTTCACAACGGGTGTGCCATATATGCATCACCTACGAACGTCTCTCACAGTCGGGCATACGACCCGCGCATCGATGGAAGTTGAGATCAGGAAACGGGTGATGCGTAAATGCATTTTAAGATGAAACTGTGGTGGTAACATCATAAGCCTGATAACAACCTCCGAACCGGAGGGATTACTTTTGTCTAGGGGTTATGTTACTTGGCTATGACCCTAACGTTGCGAGTTCGTACCTCAAATAAGTACATTGGTGACCCTGGTTCTGAACTAACGAACACAACCTTCCCGCAGCTGCCGTGGTGTCATCTGTCCGCAGCAAAAAAAGTCGTCGGACTCACTTGACGCAACAGCAACCGATCGTCATAACGCCTGGCGCGATAAATCGTTCGTCTCCACCGACTCACTGGTGGAGGAGTATTGTGGTGGTAACATCATAAGCCAGATAACAGCCTCCGAACCGGATTGATCACTTTTGTCTAGCGGTTACATTACCCCTGTTGAGAGTTCGTATCTCAAACTTACACAGAACGATATTTAAAGGTCACTAGATGGTTCCCATGTTCATTACGTTTGAAATGAGCGTACTTTTAGTATCCTGCCCTTCAGTTAGCTCATATTCTGCCTCACTTTGTTATTTTATTTATCAGTTGTTGCGGGGAAGGGGGGGGGTAACCGTAATGTAAATAAACACAGCGGGGTTCTTTAACTTTCCGAAATGATATAAACATTCTCGCGTTTCTTGTCTCACTCCAAATTCTAATTATTATTATTTTGTATTGTATTTTTGCCACTATGCAAAGGTCTGTTTGGGTCTTAGAGTCAGTTCTGTTGCACTTAGCTCAACATTCATATACGTTACGTGTACTTTCTTTTCCCTTTTTTTTCGGAATGTTTTGAATTTGATTTGTTTGCACAAGAAAACGTTATTTATCAGAAGAAGGAAGTCTCGCATTATAAATAAGGCAATTAGTGACACAGAAGAAAGTGATGATTCATGGTCTAAAGAATTAGAAATCGATATTTTGAGTGATTCCGATACGGATATTTTATCAGAATCTGAGCTCATTGCCTGCCTGCTTTCAACTTATTTTGTATAGTATTTTTGAATTTTTTAACAATCATTTTAAAGTTTATTAATGTATTTTGCCCATTAAAACTTCAGAATAATTTGAATATAACTTCTGAAAATTAGTTCACAACGTAAATGAGTTTTTTAAGATATATTTTAATGTAAATTAAAAGAAAAAGATTACTAAATGCTAATTTTAACATATAAGACAGGTGTACTAATAATATAAATAAGTGCCAAAAATTACGACGATAGGATTAAAACTTTATTCTTTATGATTTTTTTTCAAAGTTAGGCTTAGCGACGCAAAACCCCGTCCTGTGGGATGATTCCTTTCATAAACCCTACGTCCCGAGCGAACGTCTGGAATTGAGATTATATTGTTACGAATTTTTACCGGGGTTCGTTTGGATAGTGGAAGTTATATGGTGTGGAGAACGCTCAATCAGCAGGCGGCAGTAGAAAAAGAAACAACGACGTTTATTTACACGAAGACACACAGGAAATCACAAAAGCGACAGCTATATACAGCACAGAGACGACTATCTTCAGCCGAGACGTGTAGCATACAACAGCATACACAGCAGCATACAACCAGAATCTACTGCAGACAGTAGCGCACAGCTCAGTTCAGCACTAGCTCGACTCCGTCGCTTCCGACTACTCCGCTCCGTTCTGTCTTCGACTTCGGCTACCACTGCGACCACACCACTCTGACTTCTGACCACGACCGGCTTCTTACTGACTTCACTCCGTCGATTCCGCTTACTCTTCTTCGACCACTCCGTCCACTCTGACTACTGACTTTGACTCCTCTGTCTGGCAGCTGCAGCCCCTTTTATAGGTCTCAGGAGGCGGGGCTAGAAGCCTCTCAACCAATCAGGAACGTTCGAGGCGTATCTCGGTTCCTACTGGACGGATCGGGAAAATTCTCGAAGTTTCGGGTATTATCTATTTTGTCGCCAAAGTCGCCAAATTCGTCGCCAAGTCACCAAAGGGTCGCCAAGTTTGTCGCCAATCTCTGGGACCTCCGACGCGCCACACGGACTCCGTCCATTCAGATGACTGTAAAACTTTCTTTCTGTTGATGGAACAAACTATGCTGAGAAGCCGAATTGCAGGTTTGTAACAATATGTATAATTTCTAACTATTCTCTTCGCGCATCCACATTTTCAATAATCACACTTTACTCTATATAAACTTCATTGTGGAGAAAAAGAGCACAAGATTGCTTTACCTGCTCTGGAGGTCTGGTTTGCCTCTTTGGAAGAGTGAACCTATCCTTGAATAGAATGAGATCAGCCTTTGCCCTCCTGTCGACAGTGATTTGACACGTGTTGACCGGGCACATGTCCCTTATGAAGACGCTGCGTCCCATTGGAAGATCGCTCCATCCTCTCCTACCAAAATAGAGGAGGATTTCTTTAAGGCGGGGTTTGGTAGCATTGCGTAGCTCGGCATAGCCTTGAGGCACGTACATCAGCTGGTTAACAATACGATCGCCACCGGACTCGTGAGGCCACAGTTGAGGAGAAGCACCTGGAAGGCGAAGAATTTCGTCAAAACAGTTGGAATTTATGTTTTTTAGGGTCATGATGCATATGACCCTAAGAAGTGTCTGAAATATAAAAAATACTGTTTAATTTGAAGACGATTATCTAGCTCCTAGTAGAGCTTAAACAATATAATATATGAGAATCTTGATATTTATATAGATCTTTATTAAAGATGCATATCTTCGAATATTTTTCTAAGGATAAATAAAAATATGTCCAAGGCGACTCGTTACTGCCTTGCATACGTCGAACTGGAATGGGTTAATCAAAAATAAGTAGAGATAAAAAAAAAAGTCGAAAAACTCTTATAATGATTTAGATGACGTTATTAGGGAACCGGTACAATGCCTGCCCTGGAAAATAGCTATTTAAATACCACCTGTTCAGAGAGTAAGATTTCAATTTCTTTATATAAAAAGGGAAAAGTTGCATTGTAGCAACATTTCCTGGGGAGATATGTTTCGTCTAAGATAAATGCCAGGAAAAAAAGGTCTGCAACCATCTTAAACAAATACAATGAGCAAAATAGTTCTGTGTGGATACTCATTAGATTACAGCAGTTGGTTAAAGTATGGATCCAATTGTTTCCAATTCGAAATCTACCAAAAGGTAGTTAGAGGAAGACTGCAGCTGCTTACTGGTACCTGCATTACTTTGTTTGCATTACTTACAAAACACCATCTCCTCCAGTTTTGCAAACCAAGTTTTAGTTCCATAATCATGGTACATCCATCGGAGATGCTTGCTTCGTATAATTTTTGATACAACTATTGGCCATTCAAATATACCCTTCAGGTGCAAACGTGCTTCCATTGCAATTTTGTATGGGAAGCTTCTGGTTGCAATAGCTGTTCGAACTTTTCAGGGTATGGCTGCAATTTCTTCTAGATCCAATTTCTTCACAGGGTGGTCCGATAAACTAGTAGTAATTGCACTTGTCTAATATTGATTGTCGAATCCCTACTGGTTAACCAAACTATCAGTAATGATTGTCTGCGTAGTGGTACCTGCATTGTCTTCTATACGATAAATACTATCTCTTTCAGTTTGAAAATCCAATCTTTCTTCTTCATGTCATCGCACATTTCTCAGAGGAGTCTTTTTCACATAATCTTTTATGCATCTATGTAGAATTTGAAACTTGCTTCCTTCGTTACATCTTCCACAATCTTACCATTCCTTCATTTATCGGATCACTGAGAGGCTTTTTTTTACTATCTAGCTCAATATGATGAAATATGACCGTGTTTTACTTATTTCCTGCGTCGTGAGGCGTGCTGCTCCTTTCCTGAAGAACCAAGGCCTGTAAGGATGCAGGGGAATTATGGTCATAGGCAGAGATAGAAATTACAACCTGTTTTCACAGTTTTATTTTGCTCAACCTTAAAATTCCTTCATTTATTGGGTCACTGAAAGCCCGACTTTATTGTCTAATTTAATGCAATAAAATATGAATCGTGCTTTACTCACTTCCTGTGACGTGAGGCCTGATGCCTCCTCCCCTGAAGAACCAAGGTCTATGAGGATGCAGCAAAGGGACAAAAGGAAGGGGCTCATTTAGGTCGGGATATCGAAAGGTTTCGATACCAAATCGAAGGCCGATCCGAAAGAATGCATTGATGATTAGTAGTAGACAGCATAGGACGAACAGGGTAGACGAGAGTACGCGGGGAAGGCGAAAGCGGCGCATCACGTCACCTGAAATTAGAAGAAAAACTTTTGTGAATCACAATCTAAAAACAGCTTTGATGAAATTAATGTTGATAGAATGAGATAAACACATTAATAAAAGGCAGCCAAAATAGAATTAAAATAATTTTACATTCAAAATTCAAAAAGAAAGATAAAATGAATCCGGCCCGAAGACTTTTTCAAGGGTCACCCTCAGGCAAGGATTCAAACCAGGGATTTTTTCTGTGAAGGGTCTGACTTTCGTCCAACCAACTGACCCTTCGTGACCCGAAAATCCCAGAAAATTGAGGTTTTGGAGACAAAAATTAGTATCACAAGAATAAAAACCTTTTCAAAAAACAACCCAGAAAAAAAAACAGCAAATCACGCCACAAAATACCAAAATCATTTAAACCAGAAAGCTAAGTACTTACTAATTGAAAGTATAATTCCAAAAGACAATTTGAGGTATAAACTTGTTAGAGCAAATGCACTTCGTTAAATTGAACCAAAATTAAATTTTCCACGTTTACAGCTATATATGCTTACTAAGTTTTGTCATAATGTAACGTCATCAAAGTTGAAGCGCCCTCTGTTGAGTCATAACTCAAAGCCAACAAACCGGAGGAAGTCAAAATCAGACAGTTCTTCTCTTATCAAAACCTCTATATTGCAAAAGTTTGGCGATTGAATTTGGCGATCGGATATTAATTATACGCAGCATTTCGGTTAAATGAGTATTTGAAAGCTAGATGGGTATTAACCGTTAGAACTGTATTGAAGGCTCGCAGTCGAATAGACTCTAATGAAGTAACTGCTGCAGCTAGTTGAGTGTGTGCCTGCGTTTTGTGAGTGATTTTGTCAATCAGTCAAGTAAGGAGAACGTTAATCACTTAATATTGTTGAAGATTTACAGCCGAATAGAAGACCATGGTTTGTTGACTTATTGCAGTTGCAATTGAGGTTTGTGTAACACACCAAGTTTCATCTATGTTTCTAATTAAAAATTATTTTATTACCAAAGAAAAAATGCATTGTTTAAATGAACGTGCTTAAGGAGAAGCCTGGCGAAATCAGCGAGTGAGTCATAAATCTTATAACTGCTGTCTCAGGAAACATATTGAATGTACTAAAATGTATTTAAACAATGCTTTTTATAAGATACCCTGACATTTCAGTTATTACAGTCACAAACGTTAAAAAAGTTTGGCGTATTCATAGAAGTTTAAGCGAAAAATTAAGCCATGCCAAAGCATTCGTAAAAGCATGATATCTGTGGAATATCATTGCCGATAATATCAGAAACAGAAGTATGCATAATGCCAGATTATAAAATAGGCAAATCAGTGAACTGTCAAGAGGACTCGTTGTTTCGAGAATTTTTCACTCAAGAGTTTAACTAATTCAAATAGTGAATGCCGCTTCACCATATTTGGTGACAGCAAAAGCTCTCATTTAGTGTAGAGTTTGATGCAAGTAGAACACACCCATGTTTATATTATATCTCCTTGTTTTATCTCATTGTGAACCGTGTGAATCGCCTGTGATTCACTCTTACTATCTAATGAGATATTTTCTTCCTTACTAAAATTAAGAAATAATAAATATCTTATTAGACAGTGGTCCGAATCACAGAAATGATTCATGGCAACGAATGTGTTAATGGAGTTGCAGAATATTATTAGAAATGCTTGGAAGGTAGATCAACAAAATATCCACTAAATCAGAAGAAATGAATAAGAGAAAACAAGATGATAGAAATAGGCGTCAAACAGAAGATTTAATAAAACGTGAACATACGCTTAAGACGTTGACTGGCCTTTGATTAGCTTTTAGTTCATAGTCTAATTAGATTACTCTTTCTCTATTTTAGTTAAAAGATAGCAAAGAAGGGGTGATTTAATCGAACAGATGGTCAGAATATCAGGCATGAATTGTGACAGTTAACGCACTAACTATCGCCAAGTAAGTAATCATTATGATTTGTCTAATGAAATTGTTGCTCATATTTTCCAAAAATTTTATCTCACAGAAGTCATTTCTACATTACGCTAAAATACAAAAATTACCTTTTAAGGAAATCAATTTCAATTGCATATAATTTCTTTCCCCGTTTTTAATATATATTTTTTTAAATTAATGCGCTACACAACACAATCTGTAATAATGTTTTTAATGTTATGATGAAATTCAAACTTGTTTATCAAAACATTCAATAGCATTACTTAATCACTTTGTTATTTTAAGTTGTTAGTCATTTTGCTATTTGAAACAAACCTGTCCTTTCAAGTCATTTCCATCTACGCCATAATTGTAAAGATGTGATTTTTTTTTTTTTTTTTTTTTTTTTTTTGACGAATGTAGAACTTGGAACCAGAGATAGAGCAAACCTTAATTATGTCGACGAAAAAACAAACACGTATACGATGTTACTAAAAATCATTAAGAACATTGTTTTTTAAATCGTTAAGAACATTTAAATCATTAAGAATATTGTGTTACGCACATTTTGTTGAAAAGTCATGCATCCTACAAATTTTTGTGATACTTAATATTTCCATTTTTTTATATAATTAAAATACAAATTGTGGCTTTTTTTTTCTAAATATTTCGTTGAATGCAAGTCGCATGTAATTTGAATAAACATATTTGTAATTGATGTTTGTATGTCTTTCGATTTACTAAAAATGTATTTTACACGACTTTACAAACTTTTGAGATAGAATGTACTAATACATTGACATGAGAAGGCTTCAAAAATAAAACAATATTTGTTTTATAACTCTAACTTGTGCCGGACCGTTTTAACAAACTTAACTGCTTTGGACAAGAGTGTTTAATAGTTAGTTACGGAATCCCATAAGAACCATAACTATGAATTTAAAGGCAATATTGCTAGCTTAACGATTATATCAAATCAAATAATTGAGGAGTAAAAAAAAAATTAATAAGTTACAGTTTCGAAAATCGTCACCTTTTTTATTTATTTAATTACGTTCATATTTATATATTTATTTAAAATCAAAAATTTTTAGTTTCCTTAATATTTTTAAAACTGAAATACATTTTTCTATGACATTATGAAATCGATAGCTGCCTATTACAAATCCTAATCCTATTTCTACTTTTAGAATATTTAAACTAATAATTAAATAAACATTTTGTGTAAACATAAAAATAAAACCAGTACAAAAATTTTTTATGTGCCCTTAGGTCAGTGTTTATCCTTGGGTAAAGCTCAACTAACCCACTGGATAAGGTGGGTCTGAATTTTTGTTCAGAAAGAGATCTATCTACAAGAGATATTTAACACAGAACAGCCAGGATATTTTGGCACAATATTTCCAGTACAGCTACTTACGCATCTAGACTTTATTGATCGAAGCCAAGACAAGAATAGCATTGCGAATCTCATAAGCTGGAGATTCTTGAATTTCAAATCCTTTTCCGATGAAAATAATAATTAATAAAAAGACAATTCGCAGAAAACATGTTTTTTTTATCGGTGCTTTAAAAATACAAATTTAGATAAATTTTTGATTTAACTAACTAACTTATATACTTTTTCAACTTCTTAAATTTCAATTTTTCGTGAGTTATTTTCGGTTGAAAATAATTATTAATAAAAAGAAAATCTGTAGTAAACATGCTTTTAAAGTGTACTAAAAATAAAAACTAGAAACACTTCAATTTAAATTTTAATCACTTAATAGAATTTTCTTCTTAAGGTAAGCATTGTAGTTCAATTCGATTTTTTTTTTACTGCTTTACATTATCAAAATTATTGGAATAGTATCCCGTTTATAAGATATAAGAAAGTTCTTTCGGATCGGATATCATTTTAAACTGTGATTAGATGACAAGGACGGCATCCGAATCGGGAGAGACTTTTTTATTTCCACTTCTGATTAATTGGATAATGCGTTTAATTTATTAGATGTATTTCATTTAAAGATTTCGAATCATTTATTAGATGTATTTCATTTATCAGATGTAGATGCTTTTGTCGACCACTGGTTCGGCGAGAATATTGGTAATTTAATTTCAATCAAATCGCATTCGGATAACTCGATTTTCATGTTATTTCAAAGTACTTTTAATTAGAAAGTTTTGATAGGCATTAAAACTGTGTTGTTTTTATAACCTAACACTTGTTCCGTTTATTATGTACATGAACCTTCTTAAAGGAGTTCTATGCTATCATAGTGCCAATAGAAACGTAACTATATTTGTAATCTACTTCTAATTACATAATATCTTTCGCGGTGGTCTAATTTCACTTTCTTATTCTTCATTGTAAATTGAGAGATAATAAACAAAAAACTTTACTTCCTTAGTTTTTAATAAGGGAAAAATATCACATGATTAAATATTTGATAAAACAACAAAAAATCGGTTTTGAATTCCATTGTGATAGTGAGAAGAAATGTTGAAATTAGTGTCAAAAAATATTCTTTAAACAGTGTTTAAAGTTGAAGAAAATATCGCATAATAATAAATTGATATCAATAAAAAAGCAATTTTTTAAATTTTAAAATGGGTTGAAAAATAAGATTGTGTAATAATGTTTTTGGCAATTATTTCTGAAAAATGTCACATTCTTACTTATTTCATAATGAATTAAAATCTTACTTATTTCATAATGAATAAATGAATTTAATTCATTATTTCATAATGAATTAAAGATTTCTAAAAAATCGCATCAAGGTACACATTTTCTCCCTCCAAGCTATAATTGTGTTTAATATCTCAATATCAAATGATTTGCTCTGTAGAATGCTAACTCACAAACACACGATTATTAATAGTAAAAATTATGCGTGTGTGCTTGTGCTAATGGCTAAAGCATTTGACTTAGAGATGCAGTTGAAAATATGCATTTTTTATGACCTTTCTCTTATTTTGCCGATTCTTTCATTAACAAATTTTGTAAGCACAGCAGAGTTATATCGCCTGAAAAATTATTTTAAAAAAATCGCGAATACGGAGGATTCTTTAAAGTATTTTTATAATCATACACTGAAACAAACATTCTGGAAATGTTTATGATGAATTTGAGTAAAAATTCACTATAAAAATTATTGCATTTCCTGATTATAATTTGAAAGTGAAGATTGTGTCCTGGGTGAAATGACTTGATGACACAGGTTGTCTTTTATGGGGTTTATTGGTAACATCAACAACAAAAGGCACATGATTACGCCATAGTTTAGTAGGCCTAGAGTCAAGTTCGCTTCTACTGGAAAAAACATATATATGTAGTAAACAACAACAGTGAGACCACGTGATATACATGATTGGTAGCTAACTGTGGAAGATCACGTGGCTAACTGAATTCTTAACATTCACTGCTGCGAACATTCATAATTAGCCCAGAGACGTTCAAAACCAACGAGGATTATATCCCAAATTTTTCTCGCATACAGCCTAATAAAGGTGGTATCTCTCCACCCCCTTCAAAAAATTGTGGGCCTTGGGTAAGGCAAAGAATGCCTTGCATGGCATTGGCGTGCAAAAGTTATAAAATATTAACTTTTAACATAAATTTAGCATTTTTAGTAAATTTATCGCGAGATCCCAGGCAATTTTTTTCATGATGAATCCCTGGCATGCATTTAGCAGCCGAATTTGTGTTTTAGACGTGTTTTTTTTTTTTTTTTTCAACAGTTGACTTATCGTGTTTACATGTTTCTGAGAGTACTGGTTGACAGACAGTCAATTTCTTGTTAGATTTGGCTCAAAATTTAATAGGCGTCTACACTATAGATGCGCTACGAATTTTATTCATCCAGTTATCTTCATTTTGTAATTATCATGTTGATTTATATTCAAACAGCAGGACAGACAGACTTCCTCTGAATGGATTTTGCTCAAAATGTGATAGAAATCTACAAATTTGGTTAAGGACCATATACTAAATTTCATCCGTCTAGCCCAAATGGTTTTCGAGTTATTTTTGTCACAGACAAACATACTGGCAAAATTGTGTTTTTCGAACTCTGGGAGTATCAAAACTTGGCATTTCGTCAATCTTTCAAGCTCAAATTTTTGACGGTTTCAATACTTTTTCTATATTACGTATATGACAAAGTAAAAAGATAAAAGCTATTTTGGGTATTTTATTTAAACACGCGAGTTAGGCAAAAGTCCAAAACTGATGAGCCAGTAATACGAATATTTATACGAAGAGCCTGGGCGATCTGCCTGTAATCTCCAATCCTTCAGGGAAGCTGTTAGAAAGTGGCTTAACAACTTGATTTAACTTAATAATGTAGTGCAGAATGGGTTAGGAGATTTAAGTTACTTGTTAAAGAAAAAAAAATTAAGTAATTAAGAGAGTAAGAGGTATATTAAATTAAAATAAAATAAAGGGGGTTGTTGCTTAATAGTAGGAGTTTTAAAAAGAAATAATGACTGGTCAACAATTCGAATTTCCCATCAATCAGTCCAGAGGGGTAGGTGGCAGGGTTTTAGGAGCTGGAAGGTACCTGGATGTCTGGTGGAACGAGAAGCGGTTTCGGTTTTTGATTAACCCTTTTCTTTTTCTTCACAATTTAATTATTATTATTTTTTTTTTCCTTTTTTCAAATGAAGGGTGAGGTTTACAAAATTGTGCTGAGGTTCGTATTACCCATCGCCTCTGCGAGGATGAATAATTTGTTCAGCGGGTTGTTTTCTTTATCGAGTTTGTTAAGGAAATCTTTGATGTTGGGGATGGCTCGCATTATTATTTCTAGATGTTTAACAAGTTAACAGCTATTAGTGCTGGTATTTTCTTGAGGTGGATTTATTTTCTGTACTAGTATGGTGTGGTTTTCTTCTTGCGGCGGGTCAATCTGGGTTGTTGGTTTTTTAAATAGTGAAGCAAATGATTTTCTTTTTTCTATAGAGTTGTTATTTTTTATGTTAGGAAATTTAGGACATCCTCTGCATGAAGCTGTGTGTGGGCCGCCACAGTTTGCACATTTTTTTTTTCCGGGCAAGTCCTGGAGTCATGGTTTTCGGCACATAAAACACATTTTGTTTGCATCTTACAGTTGGAGCTGGTATGAGCAAAGGATTGGCATTTAAAGCATTGCCCTATTGTCCTTCTAATGAATTTTTCAATTTTTACTCTCATGTATAATATGGTCTTTTCTTCATAAATTTTCCAAAACTGACGAACAATCTGCATGTCAACATGTTATAAATAATTTACTTGATTTTCCAAATACATTGTTATTATATGATTGGAGTTTTTTTTTAAAAAAACAGAAATAAAAATTATCCATATTTGTGTAACTTTTGCAAGATAAAAAAATATAACTAGTAGTTTTTTAAAATATCAAATTTTCAAAAATGATCAATAAAATTTTTCTAGGGCAAAGATAAAATAACTGTAATTTTATTCCAAATTTTTAACCGTAATTTTATTTTTTACTTATTAAGTTACTTGTTACAAATATTTTAATAAGAATCACTTAGCATCTACTTGTACTCACAATGAAATTACATATTTATATCATCAAGCCCTAGTCACAAAATTTCTAATCGTCTCAAAAAAGCAATTAATGATAAAAAAAATGACCCAACGCAAAATCCAAATACTCATAATATCAATTTAGCCACCCGTTCAGTTAATCCCAAATTAATGTATTTGGATATTTCAATCTATGGTGTCAAAATATCTGCTTTAGTGGATATAGGATCTCAAAAGACAGTTTTTCAAGAGTTTACGCACAAAAGAATTATGTCATCATCTTTGTAATTATCTAAATATTTACCCACTGGATTAGGAACAGAAATTCTGCGTCCTAATGGTCATTTTCATTGTTCTTTTAAAATTAAAAACACTATATTTCAAACTGATATCTATGTTGTTAATAACAATTTCTAAGCTGATAAGCCGTGTCTTTGCATAGGGGTAGCGCATCTTCCTCATGATCTGGACGTCCCGGGTTTGAATCCCGGATCGAGCATGGATGTTCTTCTTCTGCGTGCTATCTGTGAGGTGTGTGAACGTGCCCCTCTGTAAAAAGGTGTTGTGCAAGCGAATGTGTGAGTTTCATCTTCATATGAGCTAGAAGTCAGACTTCTGCCCTCTGGTGCTCAGGGGTCTTTACCCTCAGAAGCTACTGCAACCACTTTCCGTGGTAACGCGGACACGACATTATCATCATACTCAATAATAATTTCGTTTATTTTGATGAAATCACATATCAGGATTTATGCAATAAGCTGAATTTCCCAATGGTAAAAATGGTATTTCGTTAATTTCTTAAAATGAAGACCAAAATTTTCTTATTAGTTTTTCATGGCCCACGACGAACCTTTCCTTCTTTATGGAGTTATGATCACGTCGGTGCGATTTCCATTTAGAACGTTTTATTTAAATTTTTTAAACATCACTAGATGGCGATTGAAGTCCATTATAACTTTGTAGTATATCTCGCAGTGTGTTGACCTTCAAAATATGCTTTCAATTCCGATTTTTTTTTTTTTTTTTTTTTTTTTTTTTTACTTGATCTTGGGCATTTTAACATGTAATCAATTGCACGTGTTCGGCTCTTTCGAGAGAATTGGAACATGATTTATTTTGCTCTATGTTTTTGTTTATATTATGACTGAGTAGGGAAATGATGGAATGCTTATTGGTGTATGTAGGGGGAATAGTTTACAGTTTTGATGTTTGCAGTTTTGGGATCACTACATAGTATTTTGTATGTTTTTGATCAGTTCCATTTTGTCTTCTCATTATGAAAAGAATGAAATATTTAACAATCTAATCGTATAGCATTTGACCTTCGTATGCAGGCAGGCATTGGTTTCTGTTCTGCGTTTCTAGATTTGATAGATTTATTCGTATAAACAAACCGGTCTCTGAAGGTGCGTAGGTAATTTAAAGGGATTCCAGCGTTCATATTGATTGCTTTGGTTTTTTTATTCGTTTGGAGAATATGGGAAAATGCGTTCAGATGTTTGTTGCTGGGAGCGAGAGTGAAATATTATACAATTTTTATATTTACGACTTTGTTTTCATGTTTATAATATTTGTTTTTGTGGGTATAGTTAAAAGTTAAGTGTTTTGCTTACATCATTCATTTCTATTAATGTTATAATCTTTTTATTAATACATATAAAGTAATAGCATATTACAAATGTTACTTGTGAAATTGAAGTCATTACATTAAAATGAGGATTTTATATGAAATTTTTTGTAAAATTAGGCTTAACTGCAAAAGCACGTGGCGACGCTCCAATTCGGAGAGCTCGGTCGTGTGAAAGCGCTTTGCTCTCCACGCGCTAGTCCTGAAGAGGTTAACTCATATTTTCAGTAACTCTATTAAGAATCAAATACCAGAATTAATTACTACCTACAAACTTTTTGAAATGAAAATCAACTGATAAAAAAAGTTAGTATTGTTTTATCATATGATATTCCAGTAACACAGCGACAGAGACACCTCTCTCATATGGCCTGGTGGTAAAGTCTCGGCTTCGGAACCGGAGGGTTTCCATGTTCGAGACCCGATTCCATCGAAGAATCGTCGTGTAAGGGGGTCTGTTGCACGTTAAATCCGTCCTGACCAAACGTCCTCCCGCTGGTGTGGAGAGGGGTGTGCCAGCTCAGGTCATCTGATCGTGGTTCAAAATTACGAGGTCCGTCCCAAAATAGTGTTGCTTCAAACGGGACGTTAATATAACTAAACTAAACTCATATCAAACAACGAAATATAGATAAACAAATTCAGCAGTGGCTCACTGATGGTATAATTATACAAGAACATCCAACTGTGCTGCTTTAGATATTCTATACAAAAAAGAGCCCATTCAAATCATGTGTAAGTAGATTTTCATCAGCTTAATTAAAACCGCGGGAGTAGTCTCTCCAAAATGAACGAATGTGACATTTTTATTGAATCTATCGTGTAATCCTTGCCGAGTTATTTGGCAATTAATCCGTGGCATGCGGTCAAAGTATCTAAAAATCGAAATTTGTTCTGTTTTAGATGCAATTTTTGAGACCGATTGAAAACAAAATTTGACGCAGAACTAAAATTAGAGTCATAAAATCCAATACCAAATTTGATATATTTAAGTCATTGCATCTTTGAGTGATCTAAGTTTACATGTTTCTGAAAGTACAGACCGACAGATGGTCAATCTCTTGTTGGATCTGACTCAAAATTTGGAAGGTGTCTAAATTATAGATGTTAATTCTATGTATCAAATTTTATCCATCAACCTCTTCATTGTGTAGTTGTCATATTAAATTATATTCGAACAACCAGACAGACACACTTCCTCCGAGCAAATTTTGCTCAATCTTTGATAGAAATATATAAACTTTTTATAACGGCCGTATACCAAATTTTATCCATCTAGATCAAAGCTTGTATGAGTAATCTTTGTCACTGACAGACGGGCATTTACTAAAAATGTGTTTTTCGAATTCAGGGAGCTCAAAAACATGGAGATTCGTCAAAATCTCGGGATCTAATTTTTTGACAATTGCTATAGTTTCTCTATACTACGTATACGAGAAAGTATAAAGTAATAAAAAAAATTCTTATTGACAAAATAAAATCGAATTTTTGGGATGCACAATCCAAAATGGAACAATAATTCTCTAACCTACGAAAACAGCTGCTGCCCAAAATTTTCCAGTCTTTATAACCATTAAAGTCACAAAGTTTCCTTGGAAATTAATTTAGAAAATTTATTTCGAAATATTCTCAAACTACCAAACCATTATGTGATTTGATTCGAAATAACATTCCCTTTCATTTCGCTGAAATATAAAAGCCAGCTTTTCAACAACTTTTGGACTTGTTATCGCAACATCCTGAGTACCAAATCTTTCAACAATTCTCAAAATTAGAATTTCATACAAACGCCAATTCATACGGTCGACACCTCCGAAAGAAACATAAACATTCCACACACCGCATTTATGACGTCAGGAGGTGAAATTTTTTGCGTCTTACAGAATTGTCTGTTCTTCCCTTTACGAAAATACCTTTCTGTTTGAAATGTACTGAAACTCTGAAATTTTCCTCATGAATTTCATTATTCTTAAGGCATCAGAACACGTTCAGATACATTTAAAAAAATGTTATTTTGTAAATAATGCGATACATTTTTGGGAAATAATTAACTATAGCTATGTAATTTAAACTCAAAATACTTTACCAACAACTTACTAAAAATATACTCCCTTAAAAAATACATTAAAAAATTTCTCATTTAAATGTCAATTTCTGTTCACTTAAACGCCATAGCTTGTTTTCTGATACTGATATAAAGAAATTAAATATACAGAAGTGTCAATTTAATGCCATACTTCTTCAAATATCTGCCAAAGAGAAAACTAAGCCCTATATATTGTATGTTGGAAAATCTACTTATTAGCGAGAAAGATATTCAAGTTATGAATTGGAAATATTAGCAATTACAAAGACAGTCTAAATTCCCCGCTTACCTTTTGGGTTTCAAATTTTCTATTGTAATTAATTGTGGGATCGTTTAGAAATCATAGATAAATAAATCATAAGAAATATTTAAATCCTAAAACTGTACATTTGTCTCCAATTTTGAATGAATTTGATTATAAAACAATTCATCACGCTTTATCAAAAATGCCTCTCGTTGACCCCCCCCCCCCCCCAAATTGTAATACTGTTCATATTGTTGCTGTAAACTACTTTTCGAACTACTTTCTGAACTTTCCGAACTACTTTCTGAAAATTCGCTTTTTGTTAAGCTTCGAAGTATTCAATACACCAAAAAACTGTCTTGATAATCCTCAATCAGAATTTTTTTTAAAAATTGTTATTCTATAAAAATATCATAACAGAACAAAATTATTGGTTATCCCACAGAATATGCAAACACAAACTTATAAAAACGACCACAAAAAATAGTTAGTCTTCATCATTTAAAAGTGAAATCCATGTAAAAAACAATTTTATTTAACGAGATGAAAAAAAAATGTAGAAAACGTAAATGCAAATTTACTATGTACAATATATTTTTGTAAATAGAAAAAAAGGGGAAATCTAAAGATTTTCTCTATTCAATTACTAAAAAATTAAAAAAAAATGTTGCCATCGAAATTTGTTACATAGATTTTCTAGGTCCTTTTAAATCTACTGACAAATAATAAAATTATATTTTAGCAGTTATTTAATCTCTATTAAGTTAGATTTATCCTGTTAAGTCAACGCCAACTCAAGAAGCTCAACAAAATCTACAACAACAACAATCAATATTTAGAAGCACTTCAAGAATTATCATTGATTGGCATTCACTAAAAATAAGTTCCATGATTATTGCAAAGAAGAAAACATCGAGTTTGTTCACATAACATTCGGCATTATTCGTGGCAACAGTCAAGCAGAACCAGCAGAAGTGGTCTCTACCAAAATTTCTAGTGAATTCTCTAATAAATTTTGCCATGTCAGTGAACACCTTACATGACATTGACGTACACTAGTTATGAAATATTTTTGGTATGAATTTAGTATTTTTACTGAACCTCCTTGACAAATATTTTAGCTATTACTCCTTGGGATGCAATAAATAATATCTGAAAATCAGTTCCCTACCACTTAAAATCAAAATTTGACGCAGAACTACAAATATAATAACAGAATTACATGCCAAATTTAATATATTTAAGTCCTTGAGTTTTTGAGTTATCCAGTTTAAACGCTTTTGAAAGTACAGACCGACAGACAATCAACCCCCCCCCCCCTCCCCCAGTTAGATTTGGCTAAAAATTTGACAGTTATCTAGACTATCTATATTAAATCTTTGTACGAATTTTATATATCTAGCTCTCTTAGTTTTGCAATTTCCGTGTTAACTTACATTCGAACAGCTGGACAGAAGGATTTCCTCTGAACATATTTCACTCAAAAGTTAGGAATCTGAAAATTTGGTGTAAAGACTGTATACCAAATTTCAACCGTCTAGCTCAAAACGTTTCTATGTCACAGAGAGACAGCCAGAAGAGGCATTTTCCAAAAATGTGTTGTTTTTTTTTAACTCAGGGAGGTCTAAAACGAAGAGATTTATCAAATTATGGAGTTCGAATTTTTTGACGATCACTATACTTTCTCTGTACTAAGTATACGAAAAAGTAAAAAGTGTTAGAAACTTTTACCCCTGTTCTAGCTAAACTATTTATCGATGATCCAAACAACTGGTTTCAATTGGAGAAGAACGATTCAAGGTAGAGGGAAAGGAGTAATAAATCCTAATAATCTAAGACCCTGGAGAAAGTCTAATAATCTAAGAACAGAGGAAGAAGGCTTAATCCCAAGTACCTATTCATTTGAGGCCGGGATAGCCTGGTTGGTAGAGCGTCGGATTCGCGTCCCTTAGGTTGCGAGTTCGAACCCCGCCGGCCGAAGATTCCCCGCGTGCTTGGTGGCTGACGCGCGTGTAAATCTGTCGTGGTCACAAAGTCCTCCATGTCTAGAGTAATACCACTGGATCACTGGATCAGTGGTGATCGTTTTCTGATTCAGGTCTAAATTACGATCTGTGGTTGAAATGCGCGAATGAAGTCTGCCCCTTAAAAAGTGTTGTGACTTGTATGTAGCTAAGTCGTTCTCTTGGCCCTAGATGGCGCTCGGCTATAAAAATAAGAGATGTAACCTCTCCGGCTTAAAATCGCTGTCTTCGTAACAGCGGGCTTGTCCATGGCAAATGCCATTAGAAACAGCAACAACCTACTCATTTTAGCGGATAAAGTGGGATGCCCTTCACGCCTTGGATATCTGTTCCAAGAGTTTCCTTCCAGCAGGACTGAAAGCTCTTTCCGGAATGCCATTGGTTTAATTCTAATTAGCACCCTCCACCCGCATTCTTGATTGTTTTGATGACCAAACACGACGTTTTAAAGATCCGTATTTTATTCATCAACTTTTTGGATAATATTAGATACATAGGGATTATTTAGCAAAGATAAACGATTTAGGATTAGAAACAACTGCAACACAACATCAGCAAGTGATTTCGCTTACTCCCAGCCGTGAAAAGAACCTTCATTAGCACGAAAACAAGAGAAACTCAGTAAGAAACTTTTTTTAAGTTCCCCATCCCCGTGTTTTCATGACGTACAAAAGAGATATCAAAATATCGCAAATCCTTGAACAGGAATATCAAATATCCTTCCTAGAAAAAAGAAACAAATATATGAAGACATAAAACAAAGCATCTGAAAGCTTCGGCAAAGTAACTATCGAACTTTCAATAAAAAAAAGTATTCCAATTCCTTCCTACAAAATCGGAATCATAGTGGCCATTAAAAAAAACTCGATTTGGTATAAGCCTAACGTTACGCTCTGGACATTCTTGGATTGCAATTTTGTTTGCATTCCTTTTTTTTTTTTTTTGTTCCTTCCTCTCTTTTCTCCCTTTTCCCTATATTTTAGAGCTCCAAATCCAAACTATTCAGAGGAGTCCAAGTTGGTCTGGTATCGGCTTCGAAATCAGAGAGTTTCCGGTTCGAGACCGATTTCCACGAAGCAGTTCTGGTGCACCCTAAATCCGTCGTTGCCAAACATCCTCCTGCTGGTGTGGTATGAAAGTTTGGAAATGAAGGTACCAGCTCAGATTTCGCTATCGTCATCTGACCGCGGTTCAAAAATTACGCTGTCCATCCCAAAATAGACCTAGTGTTGCTTTAAAACGGGACGTTAATATAACTAAACTAAACCAAATCAGACTATCAGTGCTCGGAAGCCCGATATAGTCAATGACCGGTGTGGATAAGCACTTCTCGATACAACCTTATTTACTTACGCTTATTGGCATGTATTTACGCTAACTTTAAACTGACTGCTTCCCTAACAGTTCTTTAATTTCGGTTACAGGGTCACCCCCACAAAAAAGAAATAAATCCCCTTTCTGATCTATTAAAAGCTATGAACTTGCTTTTCTTCTTGCTTCATATTCTTAGCAGCAAAGCTGTAATCCCTTTATTTGCAATGGTCATGTCCCGGACTTCCTGATACAATATCGGAAAAAGCCTTCAAATTTTACCACACACACATGCACGCAAGAATACATATATACACAGACACATTAGTGTTTAGCGAACTAATAAAAACGTCTTAAAACTTTTTCAGCCTTTATGATTCCCCCTTTTTATAATATTAAATATATTTCATAATCCTATTCTAAATATTATGGCCTCTTGCTCTCGGACCAGATAGCTCCTTTCATACAGAATCACAGTTTAATGAAACTTAATCGCCTAATGCGAAACCGAAATCTTAAAAATATTGAATTAGTGTATTAACATCAAGCACATTCAATTGTACAAAATTTCAGAATTCTTACAAATCAGAAAGTGAGTGAAAAATCAGATTACAAAATTACAATTTCACAAGCATAAAATTTAAGCATGAAAAAAAAATTAAATAAAAGCCTGTTAAAATAAAATACTTACAGAAAACTTGAATTTTTATTTTTTGAGTTAAATAAAATAATAAAATAATCTGAATAATAAACCAAAATTCTTTTTAAAACATACACAAGAAGACGAATTTCTTATTGTAAATAAGTATAAAATGCGACATTTCATATAAAACACTCTGATTCCAATCTCCAGCTTCGAATTTGATAAAATAAATGGAATTGCCAGATAGCAAAACAAAACAGATAAGATTATCTGAAGAGTTTAATCTATTTTATTTAAAATTTACTTGTATTTATAGATCTAAAGATCTTTAAAAAAGAGAAAGAAAAAAAGAAAAGAAAGGAAGGAAGGAAGAAAAGAAAAAAATGGAATAAATATTCAAAGTTGGTGATCGATAAAAATTTTCATTGTTATGTGTATGTAATTGAAATATTTATTTTCTGTTAACATATTTTTGCAATGGTGAATGTATCTATTATGCATTGATAAGAGTAAAGATTAGAGATAAAAGATAATAGTGTGAAATTGGTATACCACATTCTTAATATCAAATTAAATACGTTTTCCAGTCCTTTGTTTAATATTCTAAGATATGATAATAATAATAATAATATATACAGTACACTCCCGAGTATTCGACCTAATGTGGCGGATGGACAGGGCAGATAAAAAAAAAAGAGTTATGGGAACTCATTTCTTTGTCCAGCAAATATCAGAAGACAAAGTTTTTACTCCAAAACTCACTGTTATAATATATATTTTTTCACTCTTTACTGAGTACTAAGCGCACTCCATTTATCTTAAGCCACGTAGAATGTGAAAGCGGCCGTGACCCAGTGAATCATAAAAACAGTTTGCCGGAAACGTGTCTATTTAAAATAGAAGGCTACGTACTGGTAGCTTATATATATATATATATATACACACTTCACTGCAAGAATTGGTTAGAGAAAAAGTAAGCTAAAGGATATAAACTGTTCTCATTTTAATATGAATTCTGTACACTTCACTGTGGTATACTTAAAAAAACATTAATTATACCCCAAGAACAATTTACGAGTGTACTATGCAGTTATAATCAGGAACAGCGGCATGACTGAGTTAGTTACACACTGACTAAACAATGAACAACAGCAGAACGTTGCTCTTTTCATGTCACAACTTGTATTTTGCACACGACACGTAGGAGGATCGTAGCAGACGGCCGCATCCAATGAATTGACAATGTTGCCAATGCAATGTCAATGCTTCCTCACTTAATTATGATTGTTAAGAATTCAGTTAACCACGTGGTTTTCTTGGGTGGAGCTAACTGCAAATCATGTAAATACCACGTGGTCTCGCTGTTAATGTTAGTAATTTTTTTTTTCTAGCAGAAGGGAACTTGACTCGTATGCTAGGGGGAGTGTGATATCGACTCTCTCCCGAGAAATTTTATGTGTAGTTCTCTAAGCCCACTTCACTATGGAGTAATCCTGTGCCTTTTGTTGTTGATGTTACCAATAAACCATATAAAAGACACCCTGCGTCTTCAAGTCATTTCACCAAGACAACAATCTTCACTATCAATAAATCATTGTGTAATCAAGAAAGGCAACAATAATTTAATTATAATGATAAAAGAAAACTAAGCCGGAAATACAGAAGTCGAATACTCGCGAACAGGATGCTCGGGAGTGTACTGTATATGTTCACAGTGCAATCTATTTACATACAAAGGCGGATTTGAGTATTTTGTGACCCTAGAAAGTGCAATTTCTCTTTATATTTCAAAGATTCTAACAGAATTTGATTCTGATTTTAACAGAAAGGAAAATACAAAACAATAATTAGAAGAATTCACCCACTAATAAACAAAAATACAATAACAAAAGTAAATAAAATAACCATATAATAACACTCAAACCAGTAAGGCAAACAAAAAGGAAAGAACATAGCAGCAGCAGGCAAAGAAATTTTAAGCTTTCGGTTGTGTTACCCGCTCTTAACACCGCCAAGCTAACGCATTTAAGGTAAAAAACAATTGGAGCGCCTCAGCGCCATCTATTGAGTGATCTAATATTCAAGGAAAGGTCTATTTTTTTTAGGTAAAGGATTAATCCCAAATCATATCTCAATTATCGTATATATATTAAAATATGTAAAAAATATATTTTACCACTATGTTATATCTTCAGCTGTTATGACTGCTGATTATCCGACATCCATTTTGTACATAATTGTTTAAATGGAGATGATTTCATAAAAAAAATGGCATTCCTATTTACCGCTCAATATTTATAGAAATTCTCTTTCAAAGAACATACAAATAGAATATAACAAATAATTTTTTAATAATCTCGTAATTTTTTTTTTTCTATTTATACCGTGGATCAAGAGGCCATTTCAAATTCCAAAGAATCCATATAATGACGAATTTTATTTTCACGTATACAAAGTATACAGAAAGTCTTGTAATTGTCAAAAAATCGAACTCGAGATTTTGATGAATCTCCTCGCTTCAGACCTAAATTGAGTTTGAAAAACACATTTTTAAAAAATGTCCGTCTGTCTGTCTGTGCTTTTCTCTGGATGTGAACCCGATAACTCAAAAACATTTTGAGCTAGACGGATGAAATACTATATATAGTCTTTACAGCAAATTTATAATTTTGTATGACATTTTGAGCGAAATCCGGGTATATTAAGTCCATCTATCCTAATATAAGTTAAAATGATAAATACAAAACGAGAAGAGATAGGGGTATAAAATTTGTTACACAGGTCTATAGTGTAAAATGTATATTCTTATAAGATTTTTGAACCGACTTTGTTAAAAGGTTGACCGTTAACATCGGTCGGTATTTTTTCATGCATGAATATTCCATAACTTAAAAACGTAATTACATAAATATATGAAAATGGGTATGCGATTTTGTGACAACAATTGTAGTCACAAAATGTCATGTTGTGTCAAATTTTAGTGACAATTGGATGAAAAAACGCAACTAAAACACAAATTCGATTTTCGGATTCTATTGATTTCATGCCATGGATGAATGGATGTTTGATTAATCGCAAAAAAAAAAAAAAAAAAAAAAGAAAGCCGTCAAGAGTCACAGGATAATTCTGAAAAAAAAAAAATGCTAAATTCAGCCAACATTTCCTTATTATTGTTGGCAATGTACGGCCCTCGTGGTCTCATCCAAGGTTTGCTATTTTATACTGGGGAAAGGGATAACACCTTTATTACAGAATATGCCAGAAAGTTTTAGAAATGACACTCCCCCTGGTTACTTTCTTGTGCCCGAAAGTAAAGTATTATAATTGTCAAAACAATTTTACCTCAGGATTTTCATCTCGTTTTAGATGACACCGTGTCTACGAACACTATGAGTTGGTAGATATAAAACATGGCATACGAATTTACAGACAAGTTTTTAATGAAATCCATCATCGGGGAGTCTCTTTACCTAAACACGTGAAAACATGTGGGCACGAAACCCGAAACACTTCGAGCTAATAAGTGTTCGAAATCTATCTATCATTCGAGTTTACACCATACTTTTTTGAACGAAATTTCTGCAATTCTACTAAAATATAATATATTGTATAGGAGAGAATATTTTGTTAAAATTTCAGATCGATATTTGCATTACTTTTCAAACAATTTCAAAGGCTGGTCGAAAAACGGCTACAAGTACATTTTTATTTGAATACATGTAATGAAAAAAAAAATTACATGCTAACAATTTCAAATAGTTCCTAAATGGTTGTTATTCAGAACAAAGCGGTGATAACGAGTTTTCCGATATCTCAAGACAAGTATCGGTAAATCGAAGTCTACTTTTTAATGTTTTTTGAGAAAGGAGTGTCATAAGAGTAACTATTTTTCCACAAAGTTCTAAGATTTAAGGCTGGTGTAATGGCACAGAATCATTATAAAAGTAATTATATAGTATTTATACTTTATAAATAATAAAATATGTTCTGTGTGCCAATGAAGAAAAATAAACTTTATAGACGCGGTAAATAATAATACAGCAATTGCATTTAAATGAATTAAGGAACATTAGAAAATAAATATAAAATTAATGTAATAAGAACCAATGCGTTTAATTCGCGTTACTTTTATGTCATCAATGGATTTCACGTAGGAGGGGCAATAAAATAATTTAGTGTCTGTGGTCTCATATTTTTAATATCCCAACAAAAAAATTTCGCCAAGATGATAAAAAGAAAATGATTTTCATACACTTTTAATTCCTTTCTTAGTGCTTTGGCTCCATTATTTCATTTTGTGAAGAGGAATTTAGATATCTAATTGTCTTCATTTTGTAAACATCGTATTAATTTCGATTCGGACTGCCGGACAGACAGGCTTCCTCCGAAAGGATTACGTTCAACATCTGATAGAAATCAACAATTGTGAAATAAAATTCATAAACCAAATATCACCGTTTCGATAACTCTCGGCGTTTTTTATTTGTCGTGTACAATGACATACATTCAGAGAAAATGTAACTCCAAAAAAGTATTGAGTTGTTCGGAAAGTAATTTCGTTTTTTTTTTTGTGTGTGTGTGGAAATGAAAGACAGTTTTCGTATAATAAACAAATACTTTATTAAATTATATATTGGCCTTTCTGGTCCAACACCTTTTGCCATCTTTCTGGTAGTAGCATCATTCCACGCTCATAAAATTTTTGGTCTTTGCTGCCAAAAAACGGATCGAGGTGGTTTTTGACCTCCTCATTTGAGGTGAAGGTTTTACCGTCTAAAAAATTCAGCGAACCAGTTCTGGCACTGGCGTACTGTCGACACACCTTCTCCATACACATCGGTCCATTTCTTTCTGGCTTGAACTGCATTTTTACCCATTCTGTAGTAAAACAGTAAGATATGTCGAAAAAGCAGCTTATCGCTCTCCATATTTAAAAAGGCACCAACCAAAAACTACTGCGTGGAATTAATTGGAATTTTTCACACTCACAAGCCTTGCTATATGAGCTCTCAAAGCATATAAAAATTATACGGCTTAAATGTGAAGTTGGATGCAAAAAAAAATACAATTAAATCCTCTGTCGGGAAAAAACGAAATTACTTTCCGAACAACCCAATATTTCTCTGGTTTGGTGGGTTTTTAAACGGTGGAGATTCGACAAAATCGAATTCGAATCTGTTGACGATTATAATACTTTCTTTTTATATACTTTATAAAGTTTTAAAAAAAAAACTTTTTTAAAATTTTTTAATATACTATTACGAACGAATTTCTAAAAACATTTAATAATTATTTTTATCTTTAATTAGACACCTTTGTTGACTAGCTGATTCACTGGGAACATTGCTCGTACTAATAAAATAAATCGTTCTCTCTCTTCATGATTCTCCTGGAAAAATATTGATGAGCATAAAATTGTCACTGATATCAATTCTGTGTTATTTTAATAGTTTTAGATTCGATGTGTGCATTATATATGTGTGTGTGTGTGCGCGCGCGCAATGATATTTTAGAATCTAATTTAAACTTAATCAATTTCCGAAATTTTGTCTTAAATTAGCCCATATTAACTTCATTCTAAAATATTCTCTTATTTCCTGATCCCATTCCACTTTTACCTTTTAATTAATGCAACAAAAGCTCTGTGAAAACACTTTAAGTCAGCGGTTCCCACACTCCGAGTGAAGGGATAAAATTCTGTCGAGCTAAGTACATTCTTTTAAAAGATCAATATGATTCCCTTACTTGTGATTGACACGTGATGGAAATCCCTCTTAAAATCTCACAATATATATTCACAAGGATAAAATTTTCATCAGCTTTTCCTCATTTCGTGTTGTGTCGTTCTGTGTTGTGCTCTTCGCTTCTGTTTGTTCATAATTCGTGCCTCCCAGGATGCAATAAAGCGAAGTTAAAAAATCGAAGGTCTCTTTACTGTCTTCAAAACTGCCTTCTGCTTCAAAAATTATATATATATATATATATATATATATATATATATATCAACAATAGAAGAAAATCACGTGGTTAAATATTTACGCGATACTAAAATAATGAAAACGATTTACATTTCAATGCAACAATGTACTCTATTGAAAGGAAAAAAAAATTAAATTAAAAAATAGCCAAAATTTAGGAACGCCTTGCACGATTATTAAAATGATATTATTTAAAGTATAATTTTTAAAATTTAACATGGTGTAAAAATCGTTTATGAGCAATAATATTTTCAAAACATGCCATGGAAAAAAGTTTAATTTTTAATTGATAAAAATTTCATAAAAATCACTCCAAAGTTATATATTTTCATTTTCTGAAGTATTTTCTTTTTCTATTTTTAGAATTACCAAATTTGGTATGTCTTGGATAAATAACTTGTTCCGCGGAGTGCCAATACGCACATACACATTTTTCTATATTAGTAGTAGTAATACTGCATTGTTTAAATTCTATGTTACATTTTTCCATTACATTTCAGACATGCAAGATCTTTTTTTTTTAATGGAGATATTAGCCCAGATGGTGGATTTCTGACTAGGCACATTAGCAACTGCCAACAGCCGCTGAGCTGAGAGAAGTTCCAGACAGGCTGATTAAAAAGGTATTAATAGCCTATTTGCCAAATAAATAAATTTGTAAGAACTATAAAATTTATTAAAATAATATTAACACTTTGTAGAGAATATTATTCTATTTCATAACATCCAGTTAGTTATCACAGTATTTATACACACTGAGATGAAAAGTTGTGAACAAGCTAGGACAAGATGCAAACATAAGTCATAACAAAATAAATAAAAACATATACATTTTCACACAGCTGCTAAAATAAGAAATTAATCTAAAGTCATTAGCATGTTGGTTAATTTTAAAATGCGTTGAACTTGGAATTAAATTGACCACTTTATCAAAAGAGAGATCGCATAATATGTCCTGTCTACAGACGATTTTTTTTTTTAATTCGCCCTTTATATTTGTCATTAAATAATACTAATATGGAATTTCAATAGTATATCAATTTGATGTTAAAGCATTTTCAATAATGCATATTTATATATTAAAAACAAGTAATATAAAAAAAACTTTTAATCCAATTCCTACCTTCGCAAGAATTGAACTCGCATACTGAAATCCTTGCATTTTACCTATTGAGCTACTGTTTGCTGATTTCAATTTTCTTTGCAAACTGCTAAAACTCTATTTAAAGTATTAAAAATTAATTTAATGAATTAATATTTGAAAAAACTATATTAACATCAAGTGTCATTCAATACAAGTTTTAAAAAAAATGTATTTGAGCTTGAGTGGATGCATAAAAAGTATTTTATTAACGACTGAAAATTTGAACAAGATATGTAAATAAATATATATAGAGAGAGTGTGAACTAATAGAAGGAATTGAATAAATATATATGTTTATTCAAAATATTAATCTGATATATGTTTATATTGTTCTGAAAACAGAAGAAATACAGAAGCAGTGCATGGATGAAACATTACTTGCATGGATATAAACTTTATTTAAATCCATTCAAGGCAATAAATTTTAAATAAAGTTGCGATGATATCTTTAAATTTTTGTAGTTTCCTCTACAGATATGTTTAATTTGCAACAGGTGATTTCTTTATTTATACATTTGCGTTTATAGGAAAAAAAGAACTATACCTCCAAACCAGGAAAATAAATAATTATTAAATCACAACTGATCTTTGCAATTTTTATTTGGACTCATTTCCTTATATTTTGTATTATGTTGAAATACTTGAATCTGCAAAAATTTAGTTTCATTTGAATTCAGAATATTTCATGTTTTCTTTTCATTTGGTGATTTTCAAATTAGAACACATTTTTTGAACTACTAGACTGAAGATAACACAGACAAGCCACTTAAACAATGCTATTAGATTAATTGCCAAATAAATTATTACGAATTCTATGAATCATAGAATGGCAATCGTTGACCAACTGGTTCATCGGGTTTTTTGTTTAACTTTAAGTCGCTTGGACTTAGCTACATGTCCATGATTCCCTTAGACTGTTAGATATTAAATCCGTATTCTTGTAATTCTTATCTACCCATCATGTAGCTATTTGGCTATACGTTTGTATTTCCATTTATAAGATTCACATGACTATTCCAAAAGGCAAAGGTGGTCTAGTGATAAGGTCTCGGCTCGTACGCCGAAAGGTTTCAGGTTCGAGACCTGATTCCAGCAAAGAACCGTCGTGTAAGGGGGTCTGTTGCACGTTAAATCAGTTCGGGACAAACGTCCTCCCGCTAGTGTGGTGTGCAGAGGAGAGTGCCAGCTCAGGCGTCGTCCTCGGCATGTGACTGCGATTCAAAATTACGAGGTACGCTCCAAAATAGCCCTAGCGTTGTTTTACAACAGGACGTTAATATAACTAAATCCAAAAGTAAGTGTTTGGAAATCCCTTTTTAATTGCTTTTTTATAAACATTTGTAGAAAACGCCGATATATAGTAATAGTGGTACTAGAATTAGATTTAAATTGGAAGTTTGAAAAAATATCAAAATGCTTTTTGTATGAATAGTTCTAGCATTAAAAATTCTATTAAAATATTTTTTGCATTATAAAAAGAATATAGTTAAAAAGGGATTGCAGGAAGCAGTTTTATTGCAGAATTGTTATAATGTGATTTACGTTTCTTAGATATTGTTTAATTCATAATGTAGCCATTGGCACATTAATTTTTTTTTCAATTTTACGAAAAAATGATTTAATTTTTTTTAATTAATGCTTCTGTATTGTTACGAAATTTCTGCCGGGGTTCGTTTGGATAGTGGAAGTGATATGGTGTGTAGAACGCTCGATCAGCAGACGGCAGTAGAAAATAAAACAACAACGTTTATTTACACGAAGACACACAGGACAACACAAAAGTGACAACTATATACAGCATAGAGACGACTATCTTCAGCCGAGACGTGTAGCATACAACAGCAGAATACAACCATAATCTACTGCAGACAGTAGCGCACAGCTCAGTTCAGCACGAGCTTGACTCCGTCGCTGCTCAACGTCGTTTCCGCCTACTCCGCTCTGTCGCTTACGACTCCTCCGCTCCGTCTTCGGACTTGACTTTTTTTGCTCTGGCAGCTGTGGGCCCTTTTATAGGTCTCAGGAGGTGGGGCTAGAAGCCTCTCAACCAATCAGGAATGTTCGAGGCGTATCTCGGTTCCTACTGGACGGATCGGGAAAATCCTCGAAGTTTCGGGTATTATCTATTTTGGCGCCAAAATCGCCAAGCTCTGGGACCTTCGACGCGCCACCTGGATGCCGTCCAGTACCGATGACTTTAAAACTTTCTTTCCGAAGATGGAACAAACTACGCTGGGAAGCCGAATTGCAGGTTTGTAACAGTATTATATACAATTATTCAAAAATCATGCATTCTAGGGTTAAGCTCTGTTTATTGTGAACAAGAATTTTTCTAATTGAAACTAATCTCATTACATCATAGATATGATAAAATTGAAAATGTCTGGTTCATTAATATTATACAATACAATTTTAAATTTCGGTATATTGTAACTTTTTTTTTATTTGTCTTGCAAACTATACAAATAACAAAAGTCTGGTAAACTTTACAGCAATTTTAAGAAAATATGATGTCGGTAATCATGATGTCGGATTCGGAACCTAATAAACACGTTGTAAGAAAAGGAAAGCGTTAGTTTGTTCTACATTTCAAAATGCCTAAAGTTTCACAACTTTCTAATACAAAAGTAAGTAATATTTTGAATTTGAAATTGCTCGGTAAAACTATTAAGGAAATTTCGAAAGTTTTCAATCATTCTGAAAGTATTCTTTATCGTATATTAGTAAGTTGCCATATGAGCCGAAATCTCGTTCGAAAAGACTTCCTGTGGCAGATGTTTGCAATGATACAAAGATTGGCTTCAAGTCAGAAAATGTCGGTTCACGAAGTCACTCTGGCTTCCCGGTTGTAAATGTACAAGAACATTTATAGTATATATGGTTATTATGGTTATACGAAGAAGAAAAAAAAGGTGAGGTCTTGCAAATTACTATTCTCTAAACTTTACATTAGTAAGAAATTAGAACAGTCTCGTAATCATGTGTTATATGATGATAAATGGATGGCTTTTCTTTTCAGAGATCGCAAAAAATTGAACTTCGTGGAACCTGACGGAAATATAGAATATTATTTACGAAAAGAGAACATAATCTTTTTCAGTAGCCAAAATGTTGGTGGATTTGAGATTTAATGGCCGGTTTTCCGTTTCAACGGTCAAGTGAGTTTGGCTTTTTAGATGGTCAAGAGAATTGTCCTAAATACATAGAAATATTACAAAACATGTTATGTTATTTTCAGAAAACATAAGGGGACGAAATTAAGAATATCTGCATAATAATAATCCCGTTCATATAATTGTTCATAAGTGACCATTGATGAGCCCTGATTTTAATCCAATTGAGAATATGTGGGGAGTTATATCACGGGAAGGAAATTTATTCAGTGAATGCTTTGAAGGCAACCATAAAAAATGCATGGTACAGCTTCGGACCAGAGGTATTATGAACCTAAATTACGTCGATGGAAAAATGTGTATACCATAACATACTGAAAAATGGCAAAACTTTAAATCATTAAGAACGCTGTACTAAGCAGCTTTTGTTGAAATGTAATATATTCCGTAAACTTTTGGGAACCTAATATTTTCGTTTTGTTATATAATTGAAACAAAAATTATCACTTTTTTAAAAATATTTCTTTGAGTGCAAATTAAATATGGTTTGAAAAAACATATTTTTAATTGATTGTGTGTCTTTCGGTTGTGCTAAAACGTGTATTTTACTAAAATCTGCAAGCTTTTGAAACAGAGAGTATACTACAGAGTACATTCGTTCGAGGGCGTAGATGTGAAGCGCGAAACATTGTTTTTAAATTTTTAAGTAATTAAAAGTTAGCACACTTTTTGGCATTTTTTCCACAATAACTTCCGAAAATATTAATGCACAGAAATTTCATACCTTTCAAAATTTTAAAAAATTGTCTTTTTAATTATATCAATTTAATCGCCGTACAATATTTTTATAAATTCTGACAATTAAAAAAATAATTTTTTGCATGATTTTCAACAATAGTTGTCACTGTTGCAATGAAATTCATGTCGTTTCCGCCTTTTCATCATATACTTTATAGCGTGATTTTTCTTTCCATTACTGAAATTTAGAGATGAAAGATTTTGCCAATTATCAACACTTCACATATGAGGAATCAGAAAGCGACATTACATTACCGCAAAAGACAAAAATCGTCCTGAATTATATAATTTAGACACTTTATAATGACACAATGATGTCATGAAATTCGATTTCATTAGGAAGTTTCATGTACACAATACACAGAACAAGAATAAGATTATTAAAATAGAACGACTTCAATGTCTGCCATAATCTAATGTTTAAAAATATATTGAAGGAAATACTAGCATCAAATAAGAGATTTAGTTGGAATTAAATATAATCAACAGTCCAGGTAAAACTTCTGTCGCGAAAGATGGCTGGTTAAACATAAGATAAGCCTTTCGCATTTGAGCGTCAATAATCTGTGAAATTCAAGAAAAATCTTTTTGCTTTCAAGCTTCAGGAATATTTCTAAGTAACAAATTACCAGCGATCTACCAGATCATTGGAACTTATTCAAATACTGAGCCAAATCTTCTCCTGGGTCACTGAATGCATGTACCTAAAACTAAATTGTCCTCTAATGCTTCAATAAAGCAGCCATTTCCAAAACTAAGTCGACCAATATTCCTCCGAGTCAACTTATTGTTCGAAAAAACTCAGTAGCAATCGAATACAGAAAGGTTTCCCGCCACAGAGGGATCATAAAATAAGCTTTTCTCCATGGAATTCCCATTCGGGGGTCAATGGGACTAAAGAGATCAAGGAAAATTCCTTTATTTCCTATTATTGTGCTTGCTCTCTATCATAAATTACTGGAGATCTACCATACCGTTATAGCCAATGCAAATGTTCGACTGCTTGTCTCCTGGATAACTGAGTGAAGTTGTATGTCGTTCATATTATCTTTTAACACTTACATTCAAGTGATCGTTAAAAAAAATTGAATAAATCAGTATTCTTTTGAGTCAACTTATTGCTGGTAAAACTGGACTAGCGATTAAAAATAAGATTTTGTTCCAGAAAACCTTTTTTTAAATACAAATTTTTAAAACCTTCCTCTCTGCAAGACGGAAGGCAAAAGTAGATTCTTTCTCAACAATTTCGATATTTCATGAATCGAATTTCAGACAAAATTAGGGCTTGAAAATCCCTTTTTAGCCCCTAACTTCTCAGATATTATAGTTAGCGAAAAACTTTAAATACAAAAGTTGTTCGTCTTAACGAGGTGCTGATTTGGCTAATTTGATTCCTTTTTCTAACTTCAACATTAAGGAAGTTATAGCGAAATGAAAATTTCACCCCATCACAACCTTTTCCACCCCCTTCGAGTTCGATGGTCCATCTACGAACTCGTCCGAGGTTCTGCATTTCTAACAGCATATTCCAAGCCGATTAAAATCCAAACGAATTTACACCAATTATCTTTTTCCCAAGATAACATAGGGGAAAAAGTATGCGCATATATATATATATATATATATATATATATATATATATATATATTTGAATATTCCCGAAGTCGTGTTATGAGAACCATTGCAATAGGTAGTCTTCCTAAAGGTATCTACCTAATATGATTTTTTGCTTGTACGCTTATTATAAAAATTTACAATTTTTTGTCCAATCTTGCTGAAATTTGAATATGTACTCTTCAAACCAAACTCTAATTAAAATGTTAATTAAAAATTAAGAAAGTGTTTAGTATTTTCGACTATAGTTTCCGATATTATTATATCAAAAAATATATTTACAATTTTAAAATTAAAAAAAAAAATTAGCCTTTTTAATATTTCCATTTTCACACATTGTTTTTATTTTAAAGTTTTTAAAATTTAATTTGATACACAATCAATATATAATTTTACATATTTAATACAATATTGTATTTGATACAAATACAATATTTAAATATGACGGAATTCAAATTAATTTCATCGTTCCATCATAACGTTGAATCTCGTGCTTTAGTCAATGCTTAATTAAGATAAAATATCGCTTTCTTCGGTAGCAGTTGATGAAAGTTAGACACTTTGAAAAAGTTGGACGAAAATTAATCTATGATTTTTATTCAACATTTGAAAGATTTCTCTATGGTATAGAACAGAAGAAATTTGAAGAAATCAAGCACAAGAAATTTGTCGGTCTGCCAAAGTTCAAATGAACATGATACCTACAAAATGGTAAGAACTAGATGGGTAAAATTTATTGCGAAGTTTTATGATTTCTAAATTAAAGTTTCTTATGAGTTTTTGAACTAAATCCGCCAATAGGTTGTTCTCTGTCAGTCAGTACATTAGTATGCATTTAAACACGATAATAATAAAAAAAAATGCAATGACTTGCGCACATGAAAGTTGGCACACAATTTTAACACTTAATAAGTATCTCCGTACTAAAATTTGAATTAAATATATCAATCAGCTGACCGTCTGTCTGACTGTACATTCGCATGATCATAGTAGCTCAAAAATGCAACGCTTTAGGTAAATAAAACATGTTTTATGATTGCTTTACACAAGTTTTTATCAAATTTTGGTTTCAACGTCCACAAAAAGAAGTCCATAATATATATTCGTTATTATTATTATTTTATGAATCACCAAATACTTATTTGTCCGAAATCTTCTGAAAATAAAAATTCAAACATCCATGGCGTTCCCGATGTTGTTCAATGCATTTTATTCTGAGAAAGAAAGGATAATACACCGGACTGAAAATTTCCATAAAGGAGCCTGGGTGCAAAAGAGCTTAGGGGGTCCCTAAAATATTTTTTTCAAAGATAAAAACAAAAGGATTAAAAATAAACCTTTAACAAATTTCATGAAAAATATGTGCAATTAAATAGTTTATTTGAACTTTTGGTGTCCTTTCTAGGGCAGGATGTATAACTTTTGCAGCAGCTGTGGTGTGTAGCCTCATAATTAGAAAAAAAAATTACCTAACAATTTATTACTTTTAAAGCTGTTGAACAAGAGACCCTAATAGAAAATAATTGCTTTTCAGACATGCTTCAATCCCCCTCCCTCCTATTACATATTCCTCAAAAAAAATTTCCATTCCCATATAGAGTAACAACTCGACGTGGGCATTCGCAATTGTGTGAAGGAAGTTTCATAGAAGTGCAGCAATTATCATCGAAAATCATCACCAGTGTTAAAGACTGACCAGATGCAAGGTTCTTCGGGGACTTTTCTACCACAAAGTGGTCGCAAAATACTTCCCTGATTACAAACAATTATGGGAAGAAAATTATAATTTCATAAATGGTTATTTATATATATATTGTAAAGAAGTTTATGAAAATTTACTAGAACTACTTACATCACTAACTTTGAGAGTATCAATATCATCAAATGGCGTACCAAACACTTTGTCTTTTATGTAACCTTAACCACCTTGTATGCTTTTATCGCATGCCTCTTACAAAAACATGTCTTGTTGTCCTCTACTATCAGTATTGGAATCTGTGTTACAGGCTCACCAGAAAAATTTCGGGAGCGCTACTAATAAATAACCTATTATTTTCAAAAATAGAAAAGGAAAAGATAATGTTTAGTTTTTGATGGTCATGCCTCCCCCCTCCCCCACCTGGCAGGTCCGGCCTGATAATACTTTTATCAGGAAGTATGTGAGAAAGTTTCAGGCGGACCACTTCTGCTTGTTTTTGTTTTAATCCTTTATGTTTTGTGCTTCTTGCCATAACCAATGTTACTTTCACGAACATGTACCTAATCCGATGCGTACCACCAGTACGTAACTCACAACCTGCTGCGTACCACAACTTGGTACCTCTTAATCTAAATCATAATACAGAATCAGATTCCAGACATAAGGGCGTGACCACGAATTGTTCTAAATATTACGTTGGAAATATGGTATTCCAATCAAGTGCTTCCTTCTTTTTTTAATTCGGCTGTTCCACATTTATGTATAGGACGTGTCACCGAAACCTTAGTTTTTGGAGCACGGCCAGTTTCTGCTTTTTATAATTACAGCATTGACTAAACCATTTAGTATTCTAGTAGCTTGAATGAGGAAATGTTATTAGCATCACAAAGTGGTATTTTCGAGCTTTAATTGTACAAAACTATGCAATGAAGAACCAGCAGCCATTTTACGAAAACAAATTATACCTCCGTGAGAGTTAAAATAGATCCCAAAAAAATGATGCGACGTGAAGTATGCCAAGTGAGTTATAATTTATTCCATTTACATTTTTACATCAAATAAAATATAACAATATCTAGGTAAAAACTTATAACAAAAGCAATCATAGTTTAAAAGGAATCTTTTATAATTTTCTTAAACTGCAATGCTTATCACTGCAGTATAAGAGCTGGGATATTTTATTTCTGCATATATAATCACTATATATTCAAATAAATAAAATATTTTCATCGGTGAGAAATGTTTTACAGTTGTATATTAAATCTAAATTGTACTAAAATAAAATGCTTACATTTACTGAAATAATAAACATTTATTCTGTATTACAAATTCATAAAGAAAATCTAAAACAAGTAATATGCTGCGCAGATAAAAATATTAACACTAGTGAGGCTTTGGTCCCTTTTTGTTTTGTTTTTAAAATTATTTAATTAAATTCTGTTTTAAAAAATATTAAATCGTAGAATTTGATCAAACAAAAATAAATAAATCAACTGCAACAGCAAATCTGTTTAACTGCCTTTTGGAAGGCGTCTTTAATTATGGGTATTTGATAAATAAATTGATTAGCATATTTTCAATATTTTTCGGATATTTAGTAAAACCCAAACATATGCCAGCATTAAAAAAAAACTTAATATGCTGCATGAAAAACTAAACAGTTTTGATTTTGCCGCCATTGGCCCAAAATTCTTTGCTAAATTTCCATTTCAAATAATGCACAAATAAATGCATTTATCATAAATTGAAAATATTTTAAATATCTGCTAAATTAAAAAATGAAAAATAAGAAAATTTCAAAAAAAAAATATTTATAGAATTGGTCAGCACTGTATTTTGTAATAAAAAAAAATGGAAATAAACATTAAAAACGATTTTTCTTGTAGTGATTAAATTTAAATTATTTGACTAATGACTACATTTAAATTATTACATTTATGACTAAGAACAAGAGATTTGATGCCACGAAAACAATACTTATTTTTTCTTCTATGATTCCGTAATAATAATTGAAAAAAAAGTATTGAAATCAAACTAAATAATTCATTAATGAAAAACAGACGATAAACATTTGATTTAAAAATTTGTTTTCAATCAATTATTATTTAATGAAGACAAATATGATCTCAAATCACTAAGCAGTTATTATTTCTAGCATAAATTTACGTAATTTTTTACACAGAACTACTGAAATATTGTTTTGTTTATCTATGTTTTGATATCAAAATACTTTTTCTACATATTACCTTAGCGATTAAAAAAAAAAAATTTGAGATAAAACTGAAATAGTGCATGTATGAAAAGCAGACGATAAATATGAAATAAAAAGTTATCATTTCTTTTTTATTAATCATAAAAATGGAAGATAAATATGTTCTCAAATCATATAGAAAGTGCAACTCTAAACAACAAACAATGGAATTTTTTTTAAATAAAGCTATCAAAATATTTTTTTTTTTTGTGAGTACATTTATGAGAAAAAGAATTATCATTTTTCTTTTGAAAAGAAATATAGCATTGTGACAAAGGTAATATTAGATCTTCAATACACTTCTTAAATTTAATTGAAAAAGGAAAGTTAACAGAAATTTATGGTAGAATATTTAAAATGAGAAACTTTTGTTTGGACCAAAAGAATAAATCTAAACGAAATTTTTTTTTTAAAAAAAAGTGGTCTATTTAAAAGAAAAATGAAATTTCGTTATTTCCCTCCACGCGATTTTTTGTTTCCATAGGTAAAGAATTAAAACAATTCAACTGTCAATTAATTTCACATCGCAAGCATACACATTCATTGCAACTTTAAATTTGAATGAATTGAAGTATAAAAACAATTTGAGCATTTCTTACCATATCTAGGAGCAGCCGCGACTAGTGTGGACGCGCAGAACTCCGCTCCTGCTCGCCTGGTCGATGGGGGATCGATTGTTTTTTTACCCAGGGTGCCTTTCAGTTACTGCCGCCCTCTGCCGCCAGGTGTGCCCACCCAGGGGAAGTGTTTTTGTCCCAAGAAAAGAAGGGCACATTGCCCCTTACAAGAATTTTGTTTACATTGTTGGCCTTCTGGGTGTTATTGGAAATAGGGACATAGAAAGCAATTCAAGCGTAAATGAACCCAGCTTACGTCATAGCGAAATCCCAATCGGCGAAAATGCTATATATTATTCGCTTTGATTTTTAGCAATATTTATATACCCTAAAGATTTTGAGAATGCAGTAACAGACCTTTTCATCAGGAAATATTCATTTCTATCTATAAATCTGATGTCTCATGCATAGGAAATTAAAAAATATATTAGCATTCATTTCAATTATGAAAGCAGCAATTCTTTTCCTTTCTTTTAGGCGTACCTTAATTTAATTTGGCTTGTTTTAAGTTGTTAAAAACTGGAATTTTGTAATCACTTTCTCACACATTTTCTGCGATTGTTAGCATTAGAATGTAGTGCACTTGTGTGCTATCGATGACAATACAATACTCTAATATCATCAAACTTAAACATCTATTTGTAAATTAATTGTAATTTCAAGCGAAAGACGCCTTTTGAGGAAATAATTGATTAGAAAATACCAGAATATTCATAGTTAATAAATCAAAATGTAGGAAACAATATAACAGTATAAAAAAATTATATTTTAAAAAATGTTTATAAATATTGTTCATAAATCCAAACACAAGATAAATATGAGATATAATTTGTTTGTCTCCATCACAATATTTCTCCTATTTTTAGTTAAATTTAAAAAAAATGGATTTAATTTCTGATTAAAAAAATCTAATTTATTTTTCGTAAACTTTAATTCGACTTAAATTCTAAGCTAAAACAGGGCAAAATGTGTGTGAGGGAGTTTATGGTTTACCAAAATTTTCTCGCATATTCTAATAAAAGTGTTATCTCAGAGAACGCCTTGTATGAAAGGCATACAATAGTTACGAAATATTAATCCTTGAAGTGAATTAAGCAATTTTACTGATTCTACTTTTGGATCTTTCACGAATTTCTTGACTGTTAGTAGTATCCCTAAATCGATTTTGTGTTTCAGACGCTTTTTCCCAACAGAATTGAAACAAAAATTTCACATAAAACTACAACTGTAATCGTAAAATCTAACACTAAATGTGATATATTTAAGTCGTGTTTTTGTGTTATTGCATTTACATATTCATATTTCTAAACGTACAGACTGACAGATGATCAACTCTTCTGGATTTGGCTCAAAATTTGATAGGTTTCTACACTATAGATATTAAATATGTGTACCGAATTATATATATATCTTCGTTCTTTAATTATCGTGTTAACTTAAATTGGACGTCTTCTGAACGGATTTTGAACTGGAGGCGTCCTCTGATCCAAATTTGGTGCAAAGAATTTATACCAAATTTCAACCATCTAGAGTAGTTTGGTTTGGTTTAGTTATATTAACGCCCCGTTTGAAGCAACACTTGGGCTATTTTGGGACGGACCTCGTAATTTTGAACTGCGGTCAGATGACGAGGACGACACCTGAGCTAGCACCCCCCTTTCCACACCACACCACACCAGCGGGAGGACGTTTGATCAGGACGGATTTAACGTGCAACAGACCCCCTTACACGACGGTTCTTCGGTAGAATCGGGTCTCGAACCTGAAACCCTCCGGTTCCGAAGCCGAGACCTTACCATCAGGCCACCGCGGCCAATCATCTAGAGTAAAGCGTTTATGAGTTATTTTTGTCATAAACATATAGCAGTACATTTTAAAAAAATGTGTTTCTCGAACTCAGGGAAGTCTAAAACATGGAAATTCGTCAAAGTCACTAGTTCGAATTTTTTGACGATTACTCTACTTTCAGTACATATATGAGAAAGTAAAAAGGGCATTATTACATTTATAAATGGGGAAGACGCGACCTTAGTTGTAAATGCAAGAAAAAAAATTAAGTAGCTTAAGAAAAGAAAAAAAAATCAATTAAATTTAAATAAGAAAACTTGTTAATAATAAAAAATAACTTATTAAATGTTTACCTTGAGACGATTTTCTGAATTGTTAGTGCTCACCGGTGTATAACAATTTAGTTATATAGTAGCATTTATTTTCTGTTTATACGAAAATCTCAATGCAATATATTTGTGGAAAAATTTTGAATGATAAAGAAAAACTTTTTTGTTCAAAATAAACTAGCTATCATTGGCAGCCAGCCACTCGCCTACCATATAAATAGTATTAATTTAACCATGTGAATTATTTTTAATCAGTTACTTCTTAAGACAACAAATGATTCATTTTAAACAATACTTGCACAGTAAATTCTGATTGGTTAGCTATATAAAGCAGCAAAATTAATTCGGGAATAAAATTGGTAGAATTTTTTTAGTTATTCAGACTCAGAGCTCTGGTCAAATTGTAGTTTGCCATATGGGGAGGGGGGGGGGCAGATAACCATTAATAACGTATCTATGGGTTATTCACATTAATAATGGCGGAATCTTTGAAGAGGTTGGAGCTGCGGAATTATGTCGTGATTTTCTCGTAAGCAAAGTAGATATAGAAAGGGATCATTTAAAAATTCTACATCGACAGTGTGACAAATACCCAAATTTCCGATCCGAAAAGGTTTTGGAAATAATTTTTGGACTTATGTTTGTCTCAGAATACGATTACACATAAATGCTTTGGAGACAGGCTATTGAAAGTTAATATATGGACTTAACACCAAATTTGTGTATTCTAATCATATTTTGAAATAAATACATTCAGAGGAAGTCTGCCGGTGTCCTGGCATAGGGGTAACGCGTCTTCCCCGTCATCTGGGCGTCCTGGGTTCGAGTCCCGGTTCGGGCATGGTTGTTCTTCATCTGTTCTATCTGTGAATGTGCCCTCCGGTAAAAAGGCGTTGTGCAAGCGAAAGAGTGATGCTTGAGTAGCGAAGTCGTATTGGTATACGCCTGTTGGTATGTTTTTCCATAAGCATATAAACGCGATGACTAAAACACATAAAATTTAGTATGTGTATTAATAACATCACAGCGATTAATCGGCAAAGATCGCTTCCCACGCGTTCTAATGGCATAAGGCCAATAAAACACCTTTATTAGAAAATATGCGAGAAAGTTTCGGCGAGACCATTCTCGCTGGTTTTCTCTTCGGAAATGCAAAGTGAAGTAGCACTTTCTTTCTAGCAAGATTTCTCTTGAAAATGGAGAATGTTGAAAAATAGACGACCAAATATGACATATCTAAGAGTCATGACTCATGAGCTTTTAAATGAAATTAAAATTTACAAAATTAAAAACTGTGGTTGGGGGCTGGAGTACTGATTCCTTGGGTTTTCTAATCATTTTAAATATATAAATATATGGAATTAATAAAACAAGATAATCCCCTTTTTTATTTTAATGATAAAAGCGTTTTCCCTACTAGCATATAAGAAAAAGTAATTGTGTGAAAAATATGACGCCTAAATGCCTTAATCCAAAAGTATCTCAGACATTTAGTGCGAAACCTAACTTTCATTTAAATCACATTTGCAATACAGAATCGATTTTGAAAAGAGCCAAAAATATAGACTAAGCCAATTTAAAAGAGCCAAAAATATAGACTAAGCCAATTTAAATCTTGCTCTTTATTAATTTCATCACATAAATAAAAACAAAAGCTGAAACAGTTAAGAGATGAAAAAATAGCAGTATATATATTAAACATTCTTTATATCAATTACAATCCGAAAATCCGTAGATTATTGCGAGTGTCCACTCAGGCACCGGAATCTCAAACATTGGAATCGGACATGGGCGTGAAGGGGTTAACAGGAGTCGATTCCATATTTAAGTACACGAAAACGGCGAACAGCACGAGCAGAATCAACAAGACAATTTTGGCGGCAGGGGAGATGAGCGGCTTCTCTGGTTCGGCAGGAGGGGGAGCCACTTGCGTAACGATATCATCTGGGTTGAAAGGCTTGGCAGATGAAAGTCCAGGAGAAGTGGAGTATCTGCAAATAATAATAATGTATGAGTTACATGCATATACGCATAAAGAATGGAAATATAATACGAAGTTTCATCAGTGGTGTAACAAAGATAACTGACGCCCAGGCCGTGATATTTTTCGCCCCCTTCCGTCGTCATCAATGTTTTAATCAATGCATATATCAATATTTTTTATCCCTAAGGTTATTTCACTATAAAAAGCGATATAAACACACTATGTTATGTCCTGTCCTTTTGTCCATGGGGCTGTTTCCTAACAAGGTGACGACACGGTTGGAAAATTGAGTTCGAAATAAGATTTAGTATAATGATAGTATACCTTTAGGATGGTCATTCATTAAAACATTAAAGTGCAATAGCCAACCAATTTCGAGAAAATAGCCCTCAAACTTTCATTATCGTTTATATAACAATAATGTGCCGACATTACCGCGCGCCCGAATAGCCCAGTCGGTAAGTCGCTGGCATAGTATTCAAAAGACCCGAGTTCGATTCTGAGCTAGAGTTTTTTATTTCCTTTATTTGTTCACTTTCTAAATTTATTCCAAATTAATTTTCGGACGCTCGGCATAGGCGACACATTATTAGTATATGTTAATTATGTGTCGCCGCTGCCCAGCGCAAAAACATTAATTCGAAATCATTTAGAAAAAACAACAACAAAAAAAAAAGCTTAAAAAAATCAATAGTCCAGGATTGTTTGTTTGTTTGGTTATATTAACGTCCCGTTTTGAAGCAACACTAGGGCTATTTTGGGACGTACCTCGTAATTTTGAACCACGGTCAGATGACGAGGACGACACCTGAGCTGGCACCCCCCTCTCCACACCACACCACACCAGCGGGAGGACGTTTGGTCATGACGGATTTAACGTGCAACTGACCCCCTTACACGACGGTTCTTCGGTGGAATCGGGTCACGAACCTGAAACCCTCCGGTTCCGAAGCCGGGACCTTACCACCAGGCCACCGCGGCCCAATAGTCCAGGATTAAACTCGGTACTCGTGAATGCTATGCCAGCACTTACCGACTATGCTATTCGAGCGTTCGGCAAATTATTGTTACATTTGCTATGCTGAAAGTTGAGGGCCATTTTCTCGAAATTGGCTGGTTACAGCGCTTTAATTCTTTAAAAATGAACACCCCGAAGGCGTATTACCATTATACTAAATCTAATCTCGAACTCAATTTTCCAACCCGTGTCTTCCCACTGTGAGACTGCCACCCATCCATCTATGTCCCCCCCCCTCCTCCTACCTCAGTTGCTATGTCATGGAATTTTATTAGCTTTTTTCCACAAAACGTTTAACGTGTTTTCACAAACGTTCGGTAACGCCGTCTCAATGATGACATGATAATAGGATTACCACGAGATAGAGTGCTCACGAGTAAACGATATGAAAGGACAATAAACTAAGAGCTGGATTTCAAACAAACAAGAGCATAAATCCGCGAGACGGAGAGGATAAAAACGTAACACGTTAATCGCTACAATAAATAAATAATGTTTGAGCCTGGGGATCATATTAGCATAATAAATACTGGTAACTTTTTCCCCACAAATTTATTAGAAATAACGCTTTTGGATGTGAAGCATGCGTGTCTCATACGGTCATGTTCACAACACGAACGTGACTGTTCTTGTTATTTATTCGTAGTTGTATTCCGTTAACAGTATACACTAAAGTGCAAAGTAATATCGAAGAAGGAAAAGAATATTTCCAGAAATTAATGAATGATATACTGAAGAAGAGGATGGTAGAATTCAAAATTGGCTGGCTGAGTACAAGCCAGATGTTAATGATTTTTCAACTGACAACGAAAATAGATTAATGTGGGGAAAAAAAATCGCGTCACAAACATCACGTAAACCAGCGTAATTTGTTCGATAGACGTTAATTACTATGATAATTATTGCGCATTTATAACAAGTATTAAACTGTTGCTGAGTCATAGTTTAAAAAAAAAAAATTCAACGAAGTATGTGTACATTACTAGTAAGACATACTTTCTTCAGAGGCAATTAACGTGTTAAAATTAATTTATAATAATTATTATGAATAGCAGTAAACATTTGCAAACACTATACGCTTTACGTCACAATTCATTAATATGTTAATTAATTATGACGTAATTAAGTGATTTATAACTTGCTTTAAGTCACTATTAACTGATTGATATAGTTAAAAGCAACCGACTATTTAAAAGATTCTTGACACAAAAGCACGCAACAAAGATGACAGTTCACACTTCACGTAATACCTTTTCCTTGTGGATAAATATAAAAAACCTCTGTGCTTTAACGCATGCGCCAGGAAGTGTTAATTTCATCAAAACAGGGATGAGACGGAAGGTACAGAAAGAGGTGCTTACATTTTATTTAATAATTATTAAATAACTCCGATTATCGGCAGAATCAGGTGGCATAGTTCCTGCGTATATTCTGCAAAATTGAACATGCCATATGAACAATAAATGGATAAATTTGAAATTATAGTTCAAAACGACAGGTGGAAAAACGATCGGGAAAAAATGCACCTAATGGGAAGAAGGTCAATACCCAAAAAAGAAATCAGAAAGTGCGCACATCTTCCAACCTACCTATTATCCCTTTGCAGAATAAAATCACCCAAAAAATGAGCTCGGATTTTTGAATAATATATCACAATCGATCAATGAAATAAACGATTATATTAGTATTTTTAGATAATATTTAAGGCGATTCCAGTCGGTGCCCATTTTGGGAATATTAAGAGAGAAGAAATTCTTTTTCAAACCAGGAGGGGGGGGGGGTCCAAACCAGTTACTGAGCTTTTTATAAATTCCACCGCGAAAATCTCCAGAATTAGGAAAGAAAATGATAAAAAATTACTAAAAGTCGCCGAAGAAAACAAACGATCAAGCTGAGAAAGTGAAATATATAGTAATTTATAATTTTAAAGGAATACATAAAAAGAATATAATAGAGAAAGAGAAGATGTTTACTCACAGATTTGGGTCTCGTGACAATGGGCGTCTTCTGAGATCATCATAACTGAAATGAAAATAATAATAAATTAAATAAATAGAATTTAGATTTTCAACATTTATTTACAGGATAATTTCTGAACCAAAAGTTTCTCCTGTCGACGTTTTCGCACAGTAACCCAACACGGCGTATTTTATGCTCCATAGTACAGAAAAGAATATTAAATTGATTCTTGGTTGACTCCCGTTCCACCGATCGGATCCAAAATGTGAAACAGGTCTGCAATTCCAAATGCTAAATTTCGTTTACTTATTTTGAGATATCGCGTTCACATAAATATGGATGGAAGAATAGATACTTTCCGTGGGTGAATTCCGTTTTAAATTTGATAGTTTCTGCAGGTTTAATGAAAAGGTCACATATCATATGTCAAGTCAGCACTTTATTGCGTTTTTGAGTTATCGTGCGCAAAAACAGGCATAATTCTTAAAATACATTTTTCGAATTCAAAGAATTTAGGTTGCGTTATATATTAACATTGTGTTTTATAACAACAATAGGGCTATTTAGAAGTGATCCTCGTAATTTTAAAATGCAGTTACATAATGAAGACGACACCTGAGCTGGCACCCTGCCTCTCCAAACTTCTGCACCACACCAGTGGGAGGCCATTTGGCTCCGACGGATTTAGCACGTATCATAACCGTTTACATGGCAGTTCTTCGGTAGAATCGGGTCCCAAACGTGGAACTATCTGGCCCCGAAGCTGAAGTCCAACCAGTAGGCCACCGCGGCCTAGTAAGAAAGTTTGAAAAAAAAATTATCAGACATTTCAGACCGAAATTTTTTGACGATTCGAAAACTTTATCTATGTTTTTATGTTTCGTAAGCAAGAGAGTAATCAGCGGCAGTGGTTTCCCCGAAATATTGTCTCATAATTCTTAATAAATATGTTATCATGCTCTAATATCGGAATAAGAATTTATTATCTTGGGCCATATGTCAACGCCACGAGTGATTGATATAACTCAGAAAATAATTCCATTCTTATTTTCTGAGAGCCACAAGAGCATTTTGTGTTTCGTAGTACAGCGAAGAAAACCTAGTATACATTTTATATCACTATCTTTTTCTTTTTATTTTCGGTCGAATGAAACCAAAATCTGACACAGAATTTTAGTAAAAACACTTACAATATTTTACTTATTTAAAACGTTAAATGTTGCCTTTTTTTATTTCTATGCATGCGAATGTAAGATCAATATTTAACGGATACAAAATTTTCAACGAATCTATAATTCAAACGCTAAAACTGTGTACAAAATTTCATCCATCTAGCTCTTTACATTTTCATTACGATGTTCACTTATACCGACAAACTTCTTGCAGATGGATTGTCATCGAAACTTTGCCAAAAATTTACAAATTTGTAGAAAAACCATATACTAAATTTCATCCATTCAGCACAAATATTTTTAAAGTTATTATGTTCACAGATAGATATAATTCCATAAACAAGCAAGTCAATTAAAAAGCTTTCTTTCCCCCTAGTCACCAAATAAATAGGTCCGTTAAAAAAATACAAATTATGTAATGGTAATATATTAGAATAATAAGATCACTTAAATATAATTGGTCAAGTTTCTATATTCTTCATTATATTCATCTACTTGTTACAATACAATACCCTCGCGAGTATCCGGCCTAATGAGGCGGACGGACTGGCCTGATAACAAAAAAAGCCGGGTAGGCCGGAGTTCTGTGAACTCATTTCTTTCTCCACTAATACCAGAAGACAAAGTTTATATTCCAAAAGTCACTGTTATAATACATATTTTCTCACTTGTTATTGAGAACTAAGCCCTCCATTTATCCCAATGTGAACGCAGCCGCCACCTGGTGAATCATAGCAGTTGCCGGTAACGTAGAAGGCTCTGTACTGGTAGTTTATATTCTGCACTGCACGCTTCAAGAATTTATTAGAGAAAAGGTAAGTTAAAGAATATAAACTGTTTACCTTTTAACCTAAATTCTGTTATGCATAACTTCCATGCAGGAAACATAAACAAAACATTAACATAAATCGGAAGCCTAGTTCTTAAGAAAATTGGCTCAAACTGATTTTATTTTTCACTGGTAAATGATCACACAGAGAGGAAAAGGGAAGCCTAAAATAAGAGTCAAAAGGTTTTTAGGTTTTTAAAAAGTCTTTACTAGATGATTTAATAGATCCTTGCCTTCCGCATTTAATTACGATAAAGGAAAACTAAACAGGATAGTACGGAAGTCGAATAGTCGCGAACCTGATACTTGAGACTGTAATGTATTTATAAACACAGAAAACTTCTGCATCAATAATAATGTGTAGAAATGTGACTGCTAAGTATTTAGAATCAAAATAGATAACGACATAAATTTTCACAAAATGAAGAATAAATAAATAAATAAAATGAAGTTTTTAAAAGAATCTAAAATAAATCATTAACGTGCTAAAATTGTATGTTATCATTTTATTAAATGAGCAGTCATATAAAATTCACTGCCTATTCATTTTATCTCAAATTTTTTTGACAATTACAGTACAATTTTATGACAGTTTCCTTTTATATACTTTGAATATGAAAAATTAGAAATGGGACCTATAAAAAAACAAAGAAAAAGAAAAGAAGTAAGAAAAGAAAGAAATATATATCTTTTGATTATGAATAGTTTTCGGCACAGCTAAACTTTACAACTGAATTCCATTTAACAAAAGTTGTAGACAGAATGGCTATTATGACTCAATGAATCAAATTTCGGATACAGTGATCGATATACATAAATGGAAATTCCAAACCGCCCACGCATTCGGAATCAATAATCGATATAAAGCTGTAATAGTAGAATAGGCGCAGATTCTGCAGTCATCGCTCAGCTACCCCGATTACTTGTAGCTTTGCGTCAAATTTTGAATAAAATCCATCAAAGGGTTACCGATTCTTCGTCTGTATTTTCGTATGCGTATAAATGGAATAACTCGGAAACGCAACGGCTTGCATGAATGAAATTGGTTACGTGATTTTGTTATTGAAATTGCAGTTCTATGTTCAATATTGGTTTAAATCGGATGGAAAAAAAAGACGTCAGAAATGTATACTTAAAGAAATGAAAATCGACCACAATACATTATGAGTGGGACTTTGAAAATAAAGTTTGCAGAAAAATTTAACCGGTTATTTGGAGGTTTATTTATTTGTTATGCCATGGAAAATCTGTCCGATTGATGTACGTGAAATGTCCACTAATTTAAATAACGGATTTGCGAAGCTTCATTCTACAAGAAAGCGCGAAATAGAGGTAGTAAAGCACAGTTGAAGTGTACACAAAAACAGCATTTGCAAAAATTTATAACATAAAAACAACAAGTTGTTATTAAACAACCACAATAGAGCAACACTCCAAAAGTGAATTCGCTCAATTATTGCTTTTTATTCAACATTTATAGCGCCTGTGAAAAAACATCGAAAGATCTAGAAGGATAGTGTATCTTGGCTCCTAATAGAAAATATCGCCAAGATTCCAGTATATTCACATTTGTTGTTGTCGGCAAATGATCGCTAAGGCGTCTTGTCAATGATTTGACATCTATTCAACATTCATTAAAGCTATCTATAAAATTATCTTCTTAATAATGAAACTAATTGCGCAGGGAAGCAATATTACAAATACGTAAGAATGATTTCATTTTATGGCGTTAGTAAGGGCTTAAAAAATCTAATGATATTATGACCATTCACAAAAGATAATGTTACCAAAGACTAGCGCCAGAAAAAGTTGGCAAGTTTTTTATATTAGAGTCCATATAATTATAAGGGCTCAGGGCAGTGTATTCAAACAATATGGAGCCTAGCATTTTACGAATTCAACTATAGTTACACCACTGAGTCAAACAGAAATCTATTTCTGATTCAAATTGAATCACAGTAAAAGATTGCATATGCTCTTTGAATCATCACAAGGATTTTTGATTTAAAAGTGATTGAAACAATGAAGAAAAATAAGAACATCGCATCTGACACTTGGTTCATGAGCATTTACAATATATCGCAGCTTGCAACTAATTGGCTACTTATCATAATAATTTTTAAAAAAATAAAGAATTAATTAAATTAATTTTAAAAGCTGAAACTAACCTAATGTAATTATAAATTTGCCAAAAAAAAAAAAAGGACATATTTTTAAAGGACATAGATTTATATTGGAGCAAGACGAGTCAAACTGACTCCAGATTTCTACTGAAGAATAACAGCAGTGACGTTTCAATAACGGTGATTAAGAAGTTTCTGTACTTTATTATATTTACCTGAAGGATGGCGAGAAGGAGTAAGAAGGACTGCTAGATTTGTAGGAGGAATCGGGGGTGTGGATCATAGTACTATGCAAGGGCGTCGGGCGCACTTCTTCGTCGATATCATTGTCTTCGGATTCGACGAAGGTTTCGTTCCGTAGCAACCTAGCCAGTTTCCTCTGGTACACTGACCGAGTTGTAGCTGAAAAAGAAAATAATACCTGGTAGACAAAACGAGTTCAAGGGAAAAAAAAAAAAAAAAAAAAAAATACCCACGGCATGACCAAGTTAATTAACGAGTACAAAGAAAAGAAAATCATCACTTTATACTTTTTTTTTAAAGAAATACAATCCTCTAGTTAGACCGAAATACTGTAACATGATAATACTTTAGACTTGATATGTCTATATTTATTTTATTTTTAAAATCTGCTGATTTCGTTATATGTATAGTAGCGATAATGTGCACCAATAACATATACATAAAATCCATCAGCCAATTTCATTTTCAAATTCGTTCCACATATAATACTTTATGACACTGTCCTAAATTCCAGGGGTTGGGCACATTCTGTCATTTGGCCCAGACAGAGTCGCATAAATTCAGCCTTCTTTTGGTGTTCGTTGATTCAGCCAATAGATGGCACTAGTACGATCTAGTAATTGAAATCAACGAATATGTTTTTACTTTTCCCAGTGTTTAAAGTACATTACTACACTCAAAATAGGGAAAAAAAACCGTTATGGAAGGCTAGCATTTTTAAATTTTTAAGTAAAATATATTGAATAAATACTTATGAAACGAAATAATTACGATTCAAAAGCTAAAATTATTTTGAAAAATTAAAGTCAATATGATTGCTTTGGCAGAAAAAGATATATAAAGCAAATATCTCCTAGTTAAGAAATTTATGAAATTATTCCTTAAAATGTTTTCGAATAACTTAAGACGCTTACTAAATAGCTACTGAATTAAGAAATCAGTTGAATTTCTATCAAATTTAAACTTCCTAAAGAATGAATGTAAAATTCAAACGGTTTCATAAAGTAAACAGATCAAAAACTAAAAAGTATTGAATTAAAAATGAATGCTCGATATTTTTAAAATTTAAAATGTCACTTACCTTAACACGATTATTGGGGGTTTTTTTAATAATAATTTCTTATGATCTGTAATTATTTTTGAAGAAGAAATCTGAATCAAGGGTGTCATTTAATATCATAAACTTTTTTAAACACCAGCCTTCAAGTGCGTTTTTTTATAACTAATTAAAATGCGTTTTAAATATGAATTAACTGCATACATTTTTCATCGGCGTTCCTATACAAATTACATTGACGTCGGTAATCTGCCACCACCGTGATGTTGGATTAAAGAGCACCATGGCATGTTAGAATTATACTACAATGCAAGAAAATATGCAATATAAGATAATGTCTTTTTTGTTGTTGTTGTTGATGTCATATGAAATGATGTTCAACTACGCTAGGTTTCTAACGCTTATTATTTCAATGATTAACTATAAAATATTAAATGTTTGTCGCATCTTATACAAAGTGCGAAAAGAAATCAATTGTTGCTGATGTGAGACATGCAAATGTCCCAAGTCAGTTTACTTCTAGAAAAGGAATTCAACATCAAAGCATAACGCAGCATGCAGTTAGGTGACAATAGTGACGCACGTCATGTGATTGTAACGTAATGTGCCGATAAAATTTAATGGTAAATAATAATAATTACCAACTATTGGACCAGGATTGAAGCCTAATTCACGAAGCCGTTCAGCTAACTCCTCATCACTTAACTCAGCAATATTTAAGCCTTCTACAATCAAACTGTTATCCATTCTAATGGAAGGTCGTAGAACAAGTAGGTTCTTCCTGCAACAAGAAAAAGATGAGGAGAAATGTTTACATAAGAAACATATGCTAGCTGAAAAAATATTTTAAACATTACATTTACGCAGCAAAAACAAATAAAATATATAAAGAATACAGGAATGGAAACGGGGGGGGGGACCCTATTACAGTTGACAACCGCGTATCCAGCGAAAGGGCAAGCGGGATAGGCTGGAGTCCTTTGAACTCATTTTTTTGTCCACCAATACTACAAGACAATGTTTTGATGCCAGAACTCACTGTATTTACGCCAGTTCTCATTTTTTATGTCAGTATTTTCTCACTTCTTATTGAGTACTAAGCTCACAATTTATCTCAAACCAAGTAGAATGTGAATTTAAGCATACAGTGAAGTTATAATCAGGAAGAACAGCAGCAACTGAGGTCACACTGACGAAACAACGGACAACGAGCAGAACGCTGTTCTTTTCCTGCCGGAACTTGTATTTTGCGCACGACACGTAGAAGGATTACAGCAGATGTCCGCTTCCAATGCTTTGGCAATGTTGCCAATGCAACACCTTGCCTCTCTCATTTAATTACGATGAAAGAAAATTAGGCCGCATAATCGCGGATACTCGGGAGTGTACTGTATTTGTTTTAAGATCAGGATCAGATAGAAAATGTTGGCGAACTAGAAGTACTAGTTAAGATCTAGAGCTGGAAAAAGGTCCTGAATTGAATTTTTTTTTTTTAATCGTGATCAATTCAGCTTTTTTTACATGTCATAAATAAATAAAATTTAATTTATATTAAATAAATAAAATTAATAAATTCTTAATAAATAAAATTTAAATATAAGTAACCGATAACAAAATCTTAATTCAGAAATTATCAGCTAGAATGCTGTTTAGAATTTTTCAGAAGGTCTAATAATCATTTTTGCGATATTCATTAAAAAGCTTAATCAAAAATTCTTTATTTTCCTTACAAAGTCATTTCAATAATTTAAATGAATTAGAGGCTCACCAGTGGTTAACACATATTTTTTACGAATTTTTAGTAATATCGAAGCAGTGAAATGCCATTTGAAAACATTTCATGTTTCTTTGCGTCTTCTTCCTATCATAATCACGTAATCGAGATTCATCTCTCAATACAAGAAATTTAATCGAAAGGTTAAAGAATTCCGAAATTTGGGCACTATGTTAACATGGGTAAGTTATTACTTACTAGCCGCCTTTGGCGATCAGCCGGTTCGCCAATCTTAATGCTCGTTAAAATTTTAATAATTAAATATTTTATGTAATTTCTACTTTAATAGCTTCTTCATCAAAATATTTTAAAACTTCAAATTTTGATAGTCATATAATTCACTCATAATATTATAAAGGCCTTCAGTCATAACGTAATAAATATATCTCTAATTTTCTGTTAGATATCGTAGAATTTATGCTTTAAATTAAAGTGGAAATGATTAATCTGCAATTAATATAATAATATTTTTTTACTGAAACAAAGCATTTATTTTATAATATGATTACTGAAAACAGAGTCATTAAGCATTTAAACCTTATGAGCACTAAAGAGTATCGTTCTTAATTTATGTAATATCTCAAGCAAGAATTTGTCAACAAAATTTTCTCAGATTCATCATGAGCAGATCGATTAATTAAAAATGTTTAATTTTAAATGCATCGAACACCAAGAAAATAAACAGAATCGTTTTAAATAATTGGTCGAAAACAGATAAAAAAAAAAAAACTACTTAAAAAACGATGTACATAAAACTATAAGCATATAAACAAAAATATATAACTAACATAAATACAATTTATTTGCAAAAGCATACAACTAACCTAAAAATAATTTAAATCAAGTCCGCATCCTTTGAAAATAGTTTTTCAACAACCCGAACACAATGCGCATGCGTGAATTTTTAATGCCAGTTATGGTAACGCAAATGCATGAATTTTTCCACGCCAGTTAGGTTAAGGCTATGCAGATTAGAAATTTTTAATTTCCTTTATTCTGTTTTATTTTAATTCAAAAGTACTTCAGAATGAATATGAAAGATCGATTAATTAACAATGTTTAGTTTTAAATCCATCAAACATTAAGAAAATAAACAGAATCGTTTAAAATAATTGGTCGAAAATGTTAAGCCTAACCTCATTAAAGTGGGAAATAAAGCTGAATCTCTATTTATTTGGCGGTGGGGAAAATGAAGAATTTTCTGACTGGAAAGTTAGTTTTTAATTAATAATTAAAATTTTAAAAAAGCGACCCCAGACCTCCAAGGTATACATGTACCGAATTTGGTATCTGTAGGTCAAACGGTCTGACCTGTAGAGCAACAATACACACACACACATTGAGCTTTATTATAAGTATAGATTAAAAGATTAATTTGAAATACGATGTTTTATGAACCTCGTATGCGATGAATAATTGAACCCTGATGGTGTTTATATCAATTTTGTGAGGGGACAAGGAATCACGAACAATTGTTTAAAAAATAATTCTTTATTAAGAATTAGATAAATCTTATTTAGAAAACTGGCTTATTTTTAAAAGTCCATAAAATAAAGAACATTTTGATGAATAAATTGTCAACATTTTATCGAACAATTTTGTACACTCACTGAGCTCTATACATGCAGTACAATAATAATTTTTTTAAAAATTAAAATATTTTTGATGCTAAAATTGTGAGCAATATTGATAGATTTATTAATACAATCCAGCAGTCTAATCCCACTGGCTTCATACAACTTTAAATAAACCTTTTAAATAATCCAAAAGCATTAAATTATTCATAATTCAGCTCAAAGAAAAGAATTTTAACCAATGTTTTATTCTCAAGCAATTATCCTAGTAATAATTAAGAATTCGATTAATGAATTATTTCACTGATTTGTACAGAATACAATGTAAATAAAATGTCAGATTCATGAATTATGTGTACACTAAACTTTCGACTGTCAGCGAGAAGATTAAAAATAAATAAAGTAACATCGTTACAACGCACATGAATATAAATCAGCAATTAGGATAATGTTATGTACAGTTGTAAAATAAACACATTTCTTTTAAATTTACAAAAATTAGTGAAAAAATTATACGAAAATAAAATTGGTTCCACTGTCTCGATAATATGCTTCGAAATTTCCAAAGAAATCTGTTAAAACTTTGACTGAGTTTTAAATAAAAATCTTACCAAAATTTTGAAAAATCCTTTCTTATTACACAGCTGCTATTCAAGAAATAATTACATATTAAATTTGGTAATGTTAGGTCCAAAATTTATGGAAATTAAACGAAAGAATATTTTCAAAGATTGTCCCGTCATCCATGTCATAATTAACAGATATTATGCCATCCTATAAACATTAATTCTGAAAAATTCCGAGAAGGGCTTTTTACCAACCCTTGAAGTTCAATACCATTAATTCTTTGATATACAATGACGCCTGGAAGACACCAGTCATTTCATGTGTCATTGATTGACTGTATTTGAACATTTCTCAGACGCCATGAACTGTCTACGACGGACATCGATTCTATTTTGTTTCAAATGCCAACTCTTCTGAAGTTCAA